>CM076570.1:500809194-500829194 GCA_034641835.2 Pinus albicaulis | reverse complement strand
TATGTTCTAGTTTAGAGGCTAGCAAACCTTACATTCATCCCATGTGAAAATGATAGTGATCCTCCTCCACCAATCTAGGTGGACTTCCCTCATGATGATATGCTTAGGTGAACCAAGCTTTATGTTATGGTTTTATGTTGTGACATTGTATTAGAGATGGCATTGAGTTTTTGGCAATGTATTTCTTTTAGTTTTCTTCACATTTTAAATGATAGAATTGTGTATTTCTCAATATGCAATATGTAATGTATAAATTTTGAATTTTTGCTATTGGTCTAGTTTCGAGTGGTAGACCACTAGCACATTAAAAAAAACTATGCACTTCTTTTTTAAATTAATATCAAATGTCCCTCTCTCTCACTCCAATTTATACAATAATAATAATAATAATAGAAAAAAAAAAAAAAATATTAAATTTGTTGTCTTCACTTATTTTATTAATAATTTGTTAATGAGATTAGTTTTAAAATCCAAATTTAAGCCAAAGGACAATAGCATGAGTCATAGCTAGTAAGTTTAATCCCCCTCTACCAACCTTCTAAAATTACTAATTCAGCAATATACTATATAACTCACAATTCACTTAATTTTATACCTATCACCTTTAAGAGGTTAAATTTATAAAAACATATTATATATACTTTTAGATTTTAAATCTATATAAAATATGAAATCATTAAATAGTATTTTTATTTTTATTTTTTCATTTATTAAAATTTATTAAAAAATAATTTAAAAGATAGTTTTATCTAAATAATTTAAATTTAAATTTAAATAAAGTATAAAATACAAATATAATTTAACTCATTCATCATCCACCACATTCTACTCAATATAAAATTATGGGATATTTGAATAAGCACATGTTACATAAATAGAAGTGGTCTATAGAGGTGGAGGCCAGAATAATTGTCTTCATGGTCAAAAGTGGCTAGAATCTTGCCAATTTTTTTTTTTTTTTTAATTTAGTAATGATAGTGTTTGATTTATGTTTTTGATGATGGAAATAGATTCAACACCATCAAAAATCTTTGGGGCACCTAAAATCTTGAAGTTTGACAATTATAAAAATTCATACCAAATTTTATCAAAATTTTACCAACTTTCTATGATTTTCAACAAATTTGCAAGGCTATTAGACTACGGCCATAACTATAAGTGTAAAAGGTTTTAGTAATATTCAACTTATGACTCAGAGTTTGGTTCCACTGTGAAGAGTGTGTTGTTAAGACACTTGTGATGAAAAAATCATCGGTTCCAATTCCTGGTGGGCAAAAAGTAAATCCGGTCATGATAAGGGCTGGTGTGACCAAGGCTCGATTAAATCCCCAAATGAATTTGACAACTTAAATATCACCACTTACATCATCTCAAATCCCACACTACTAAACAAAAAGAAATTCTAACATATGACATCCATCATTTCAGTTTGACCACCTTTCCGTCCGTGTAGTGGAAAGTTAATGAGTGATAATTATTCCTTCACGTGATGCGAAAAAGTCAAGAATTTTTCCAATAGGACACATTATAGGTAGTAGTTGGTACATAAATCGATATTTTTGACTGAATCATAGTTTTGGTGGATATGCAATTTTACTTGTGTGTTGTGTTTGAGGGCTATTGAGAAACATTTTTAAATCAAAGTATTAATTTTATCTAGTTACTTTAATGCAATGCAATAAGAGTTTAATAATAATAAATAACTATATTTTATAATTGATAAACTAAAATATGAATTAAGATTATTATTAAGTGATTGAAAAAAAATATGTTTTTTTATTAAAAATCTCCATATTGCTCATTATTAATGTGATGAATTAAGATTATTATTAATTGATTGAAAAAAATTATGTTTTTAAATTAAAACTATTTATTATTAATATAAGATAAGGAAATTTAACTTAAAATAATAATAATAATTATATATTATATTATTATAATTATATAATTAGTTAACTATTTTTTGCAAGTATAGTATCAAATTAAATTATTTGAAAAGTGAGAAGAATATAGTGTATGTTCAAAGGTGAGATATAATGTATATATTAATTTAATGTATATTTTTAATGTATGGATTTATATTAAGTAGATTTGACATTTTAATTTTAGATTAGTTAAATTTTAAGAGGGATCAAATTTCTTGAAGTGCAAACAATTTTTAGAGTAAAAAATTTGAGAAAAAGTTTGTATCTCAACTAATTTTATTCATCTTTATGTTTGACATATCCAAAGTTAAGATGGATTTATGAAGGCTCAATTAATGTTTGTCTCAAAATAGTACTATCAAATTTTCAATAGATTTGTTATGTGTCATCAGTAACCTAAATAGTATTATCAATAATGTCTTTTAAAAAATCACATGACGAATAAGGTACCATCATTAAATTTGTTGTGTCATCTCTAACCTAAATAGTACTATCAATAATGTCATTTCAAAATTGACATGAGGAATATGATTAATATTGTTATGTGTCATCTCTAACCTAAATAGTACCACCAATAATGTTGTTTCAAAAGTTACATAGGAATAAGGTTAATAACAATCAAGTAATAGAATGCATACAATTAATATGAAACAAATTACATAATGATCTTCTCAATCTATATTCTTGAAAGTTTTCTATAGTAACATATGAACCTTTCTTATCTTTTCATATTAATCATATGAAAAATGAGATTCAAAATGGAGAGCATTCAAGCCTTTAAATTAACATATTGTACCAAATGTCGTATCCTACTTTACTTTCTTTTCAATATTAATAGTTGTTTTATTCCAACATACTGCACAAACCATTGACTCAATTGTATCCAATGTACAATCATTTAAATCAATGTCAGTACCAAATGCAACAAAAAACTTGTCAAGGAATTATTAATTTTACAAACATTGAAATATGTGCCATATAATGAAATCATAATAAAACATTGAAACCAATTTTTCATCTAGTGTACAAATACCAAAATCAATGCACTACACTAAGAGAAATGCAACAAACAACTTAGTCCATTGTACAAACACTGAATTCAATATCGATACCCATAGTAAAAACACTAAAATCAATGCACTATCAATTTCAAGCATTGTACATCTCAACAGTAACCACATATGCATCTTTGTTGGTTTCCAAGTTTTATATTGCTCATTTTTTAATTTATGAAATCAATGCACAAAATCATTCTTCACTATATCATCACTAAAATCAATGCATTGATAAAAAAGAATAATAAAAGGCAAACCAAGAGTTCTTAGTCATTTTCACCAAAGGATTAATTTCAAAGGCTTCTTCCATCTTCATAGGAGCGATCTACACATAGATATTGGCAACAAGGGAGCTACACACTTGTTTTCATTACTCACCATAATGTTAAAGGTAATATTATTTATAAACTATAAGCTACCCTTCAACCCCTTTAGTGTACTTACAATGATTTCATTACATTAATCATAATATATTTTGCAAGCCATTTAGAAAATTTTGCTCTTGGATATGACTAATCTTCCTTATACATCATGTGAAATTAAATGCTTATATATATTTGCATACTTTTTGTTTTCTTAAGAAATTTCTCTAATCTTATACACTCACATTTCCAATAACTATTGCACCTCTAGAATATTTCCAATAGTTAAATTTGGTGATTGTCAAAATTTCATTCTATAAAATAGATATTTGATTCAGTCAATCTAGATCTCAACCATGTGGATCATTTAACTTAATTATTGATTAAAGTACAAAACATTATTAGAATAATTTATTTTAACTATTGATTAAAGTACAAAACATTGCCAAATACATATACAACATAATTATTTTAGGGTTGCTTCACATTGCTATTAAATTTAAATTATTTATGGATGTTATTTATTTCTAATTTTCATATGTATTCTAGCTTATAGAGTTTTATTTCCATTTCATGTGTGATTTGTGTTACATTATTTCCAAGCTTTGAAAATCATAATTTGCATTTGAGTGACTGACTTATTGTTTCCATGTCCATCAATCAACCAAAGATGTATGCTTTGTTAATTTCCATTTTTTTAAAATTAGGTTGGGGTCGTGGAATTTTTTAGGTTTTAGATTGTTCCTTTTGTCATTTATTAAATGAATGCATTGAATTATTTTCACTATAACATCATTGAAATCAGACATTGATTACAAATAGTAATTAAATGGTAAGAAGGATGGTCATGGGCATCTTCATTAGAGAATTATTAGCCAATATTCTTTCATCCTCACAAATTTACACGTAAATCTCACAAATTAGGGAGCTACACTTGTCTCCTCAGTCTCCCTGACGATAAAATGGAAGTATTACCCCCAAACCCTACATGAACTTCCAACCCTTTATGATCCATAAAATGTCATGGATATTTCACTAGACAATTCGTCACAATAGATCTGATAATAATATATTAAAATACTTAATTTTTACAATATTACAGTTTTATTAAAATTCTAGATCTGTAGTTTTAATTGTAATTAGTGCATGCATGCGAATGGAAATTATGTAGAAAGGTAGAGAATGAAAAATTAATCTCATACACATGTAAGACACAATATATGCTCCCTGAGAAACCCTTTCGGGAGAAAACCCAGTTGGAAGGTGAGGTCACTTTGCCCTCTTTCTCTGTTTGGAAATATGGTTGCAGGTACAAAGAGGTAATACATGTGCCTCGTGGGTTGCTACAGTGCATATACCTATTTGTGTGCTCTACCTCTTATCTCTTCGGACTATATTTGCTCATCTATGGGAAAAATTCTCCCGAAAGAATGGAATGACTCTTCCTCCTAGTGGGTCGGCTATAGCACAACCTGATAGCCTACTAGTGGTTAATTTTGACAACATCAACTCTTAACTAGAGTTAAAATATAGACTCTTCTAGATTATTTTACATCACAAATAAATGTCTATTCCCTTTTCCATGAATAATGGGGGCTGACATGGCATCCTCCCGAATTATAGGTGTGAAAACAAGAAGGTCAACCTATGAGTGGCATAAATTTTTCATATGGACTCTCATTGACACACATCTTATGTTGTTGGAAATATATTTGTGTGTAGAATAGAATTAAATGGTTCCAAGGTAAAGCATAAAAGTTTTACCCCCAAAAAAATGTTGTTTGATTCCTAAATATGCTCTCGAAAGGTTTCAAACCTTGTTTTTCCAAATTGGGTCCCGCCAGTAAAAATGGTCTCGTGAGTTGATTCCTCCACTTTTTCCACTCCAAATGCATTGATATGGATGACAAACAATATAATGATCCAATCTGGATCACTTTACCATAATTTCAATAATTTCATTATGTTAACTTCATAATTTTAGTAGTTTCCCTAAATGTGCCATCATAGATAAAACACATGTCAAAATCATAGCTAAAGGTACAATGGAAGTTGCTAATAGAATATATATTATAGGAATATCTTATTGAGAAAAAAATATAATTGCAAATATAAGTTTGCACAACAATGCCCAGAGGGTTAACTTGATTGGTCGAGTCTCGGCCGTTGAAGTACCTTTTCTATTGAAAGGTCACGAGTTCAATTCCCTCGACACTCTTGGGGTTTTCATTCATGGTTGAGCCAACATGAAGTTATCCATTTAGGTGGATATACCTGGTACAAATATTCTATGGACGTGCGATCATCAATCTCTCGAGTTTGTCAACCACACAGAAAAAAAAATTGCACAATAATAACAAATAAATTATTACAATTATAAAAGAATGTTATGAAGAATTATATTGCACAATCATATTTCAATATTGTAGTGATAAAATCCTTCGAGCCTTATGGCTACTTTACTGAGCAAGATGTTTACAATTAACTCACTCACAATTCTCTGATAAAAATATAGTCAAAATTGAAACGTGCATTTTATCTCGCTAACCACTATCCAAATCTACCATAAGAAGGGTCATATCCAACATCACTCACATTCTCTCCATAAACATACCCTCATATTTTCCAACACCTTTTATAATGTAGCCATCTAAATTTAGTTGCTTGAAGAGAACCCTCTAAAGGTATTGGTTGTTTAGAAGATGCATTTAGTGGTAGTTTTTATACATATTTCAGGAAGTTGTGCTTCAAAATCACCATTTTTTTAGAGGTAGTTTTTTGACATCTTGAATTTCCTTAGTTATAAAGTATCAACATCTTTTCTTTAATTGCTACATTCTTTTATGTTTATTTTTCAATGACATTTTTTCTTCTTTTTTCTTTGTTTCAATGTTCCTTTTTTTTCTTAATTTAAAAATTTGCATTATTAAATGTTTTAAGAATAGTTCATAAGGAAAAATATCTATTAAGGTTTTGTAAATGGTGTATCCGGCTATGTGGACTTGATTGTGTGGAACACTCCATAGTTAAGCACACTTAAGCCAAAGGAGTCTTGATTGGCGACTCCCTAAGAAGTCTTAGTTACAAGGTGCAGGCACCAAAGGTGATGATCGATGCTATGTAATTATTTTTTATAGTTTCAATTCCATTTCTTCATCCCTATGAGCATCACCTGATGCGACATATGCTAAGCGAATAACTCAAAATTGTGAGAAATTGGTTAGTTGCAATTAATGCACATGGATATCAGTCATATATTATTGACTTTCTCTATACAAATAATCCCAAAAATGACACCTCATATTTTGGACTACTTAGATAAAAGAGTGAAGGGAGCTCTAACTGAAAAGATCAAAAGGCAGAATACTTGCTAAATCTTTGGTAAATGGGGTAGCAGGCTAATTTGGATTGATTGTGTGGAAAATTATATAGTTAAGCACATTTTATCCAAAGGAATCTTGGTATTGGGTATCCATGGAAGAATTCTTGGTTATTGGGTGCAAGCTACAGAGGTGAATTTTTTTGTTAATATATTCATTTTTCTAGGTTCAATTCTACTCCTTCATCCCTGAGTATCATGCAGCATAATGTGTGCTAAGTGGGTTATCCAAAATCACAATAAATTGGTCAAATGTAACTAATAATCATGGATATGGGTCATTAACCCCTCATTTCTTAAATAAAAGAGTGAATGGAGCTCTAAATAAATAGCTCATACAACACAATACTTGATAAGGTTTTACAAATGGGGTAACAAGCAAAGAGGGCTTAACTATAGGGAAAACTCCATAGTTAAGTGTTCTTGATATAGAATTGTCTTGGGATGGGTGAGATCTTGTGACATCTTGGTTATAAATTGCAAACTACGAAGGTAATAATTGATGCTATGGGATTCGTTTTTCTAGTTTGAATCTCACTTTATTTTCAATTTTAATAGTTGTTGTATTCCAACATACTTCAAAAACTAATGAAATAAATATATGAAAATCAATTTCATCCATTGTTTAAACATTGAAATCAATGCTAGTATCAAATGCAACAAAAAACTTGCAAAAAAATTATTAATTTTACGAACATTGAAATATGTGCAATATAATGAAATCAATCATACGAAGCATTGAAAGAAATTTTTCATAGTGTACAAATACCAAAATCAATGCACTATACTAAGAGATATGCAACAAACAACTTAGTAGATTATACAAACACTCAATTCGATGTTGATATCCACACTACAAACACTAAATCAATGAACTATCAATTTCATGCATTTTACATCTAGCCATTAACCACATAGGCATCTTTGTTGGTTTCTAAGTTTTATATTGATTAATTTATAGTTTATGAAATCAATGCACAAAATCATTCTTCATTATATCATAACTAAAACTGATGCATTAATCAAAAAGAGTAATAAAAGGGAAACTAAGGGTTCTTAGGCATTTTTACAAGCACGATTAGCGTCGAAGGCTTCTTCCATCTTCATAGGAGTGATCTACACATATATATTACCAACTAGGGAGCTACACTTGTCTTCTTTACTCTCCCTATTGCTAAGGTAATAGTATTTCTAAAATATAAGCTACCCTTCAACCCCTTTACTGTACTTATAATGATTTTATTACATTAATCATATTAAATTTTGTAGGCCATTTACAAAATATTTTTCTTGGATATGACTAATTTTCCTTAAATACATCATGTGAAATTAAAGGATTCTGTACGTATTTTCATCTCAATTTCTAGTTTTCTACTTTTTCTTTTTGCTTAAGCAACTTGTCTAATCTTATACACTCACATTTCCAATAACTAGTGCACCTCTAGGAATATTCCCAATAGTTAGATTTTATGATTGTCAAATGTCATTCTATAGGATATATTTGATTTAGTCAATCTAGATCTCAACCGTATGGATTGTTTAACTTAACTATTGATTAAAGTACAACACATTGTCAACATATTTAACTTAGTTATTGATTAAAGTACAAAACATTGCCAAACACATATACAACATAATTTTTATAGGGGAACTTCACATTGCTAATAGATTTAAATTATTGATGGATGCTATCTTTTTCTAAATTCACTATCTAGTCTAGTTTATGGAATTTTGTTTTCTTTTCATGTGTGATGTGTGTTACATTATTTCCAATATCTAATGCTCATAATTTGCATTCAAGTGATTATCACATTGTTTCCATGTCCATCAACCAAACAAATATGTATGCTTTGTTACTTTCCATTTTTTTAAATTATGGGTTTGGTTCTTGGAATTTTTTAGGTTTTAGGTTGCTCCATTTGTCATTTCTTAAATCAATGCAATGAATTATTTTCACCATATCATCATTCAAATGAGACATTGATTAAGAATAGTAATTAAAAGGAAATAAGGATGGTCATGGGAACACCAGATAATTAATGGCCAAGCTTCTCTTATCCTCACAAATTTACACATTGTTGTGGACAATTTTGTCACCCCTAGAGACAGCCTAGAGTTGCCATAGACCAGTGCCTAGGACATCTTAATATAGCAAGGAGCTCATCATATAGCTTGGGTTGTCAATCCAAAAGCTCACTTACTATCTCTTGTTAAACAAGGAAATTAGTTTAAATGAGACCAATCTCTCTCAGAAGCTGATACAAAGATAAGAATAGTGTAGGAACATCATGCAAAACTCCAATACAAAAGCATCAGACAGTTAAGAGACAGCTTACTGTAAAGAGGGCCAGTTCAAATAATATACCACAGAAATCAAGTATCAGAAAGTGAATGCAGTGAAGAAACATGAAAGAGATATTAGCTAACATGAGACTGATACCCAGATACACAACAGAATCACATATGGGCTTCTCCAACTAAGAATCCATACATGACAATGGCGTTTTAAAAGCACCTCCTCAAGTAACTAATATAGCAGAAAATATGAATGAGATGAACATGGAACAGTATATCATGACTAGGCATATTTAAAACGCTTGACTAACCCCAGTATGGGCACCAACTAGGATGAATCCTTACTAAAGATTAGTGAGCCACTCGCATTCTAGAGCATGATACAAGAACATAAATAGCATGAAATGAGATGTTATATTAACACATAAGAGAAAATTACATACTGTGAGATACCAAAGACCAGAATCCTCATTACAGTTATAACTCCTCCTTACTGAGACCCTACGGGCTCTGAGCCTTCATACAGAAACTTTACAAGATGTATACAAAAGCCTTTCACTGCACAGTCTGCTGATAGAAATCTGGAACCCCTCTAATGTCTTATTTCTGGGTGTTTATAGAAAAGATGAGAATTTGGGAGAGAGGTAGGAGTACACTTAATTAATTTGATTTGAATAAATGGCGAAAATGATTTTACCAACCAGAATGACTAAATATATAAATGACTCGTACTCTTACAATCGTCTTCCAGTAGACAAAAGCGTTAGGAGATGAAAATTCCCTCTTATAAACAAGACACAAATAATAAATATACAAATGCTGCACTTATCGGGAGGAGGAAAATCACGTAATAAAACTCGAGTCATTTGCAAGAATAAATGAATCGGGAAGAAGATCTCTTCAGAGACATCAAGATAAGAGAAAATCTTCATGAACCTTCTGTACTTTCCTGAGAAGAAAATCAGCTGAAATATAATCTGTAAGGTATGATTTTTAATGTATTGTACCCTCGGCTTGATCTAGAAAATCTCGGGTTCGATACCCTTGTCTTTTAACACCAGATATGAGCTCATAATCTTCAATGAGGTAGTTGAAATATTTAATTCTTTGCTAGTGTTCTTTGCAGGAGCATTTATATCCCCATACGCTAACTGGCATCTTTAAATTGTCCTTGGAGAGTTCGAAAGATTTTAAATCCAGCTCCTGCGATGGATGTCTTATCATGGCGACTTTCAGGACCCTTCTTCATAATGACAGCTTCAATTGAATTGCCTTCTGAGATGCTCTATTGCTGCGGCCAAGACTGTGAACTAAAACATCTTTCCGTTTGTTGAAACCCTGCAAAATCTACCAACACATTAGAAAAACCAGGTAGAAGTGGGATGGACGAGGAGGTGTCGACGATAATGACGGTGAGGACATGGCTGATTGACAAGAACGCGCAGGGTGGTGGAGAAAATACAATGGAAGCTTTTGATAATCAGAGGGAACGCAGGTTTTCTACGTAAAATGGTTTGAACGTGGCGTCGGAATAAAACAATGAATACGAATAAACACACACATATATATTCGACAGGAGAGAATGCCACGGACACACGGGAATACGACACATGGGTGTACGAAGGACAGGTGGGTGGATGACGTGGCTGCGGGGTCAACAGATAGATAAGACTGGATTCTGGGCCGTCGGATTTTGGAAGACAGATCAACGGCTCGAAGGCGATGGGAGTGGCATAATGGTGGGCCACAGGACACAACGGACACAGGTTAACGTGCGAGCAGCTTTGGAGAATATCTGCCATTGGATTGAGGTCGACAGATCCAACGGCGTGGGTGAATTTCGCTACCCGGCCATTGTACAACCTTTAACGCGCGAAAAAGTGGGTTTTCGGGCCCATACCAAAGACACGCGGCGCGCGTTCGCTGGAATCGCTGGCATTTGGTTGAAAACCGCCGGCTCGGTGGAGGTGGTGCGAAATTAACTGCTGGTTTTCTGCGGTGGGATACGGACGCGGGGGCCACCATATAAAACAGTCTCCGCTCCATCGATTGGCTTCGAATCTGACGGTTACAATTATGCCCGAAAAAATTTATTGTTAAGCTCCCTTTCCTTCTGGGCTGAGGTTTTGCGCTCGGGACATATGGAAACCAAAACATGGAGGGCTAAGATCTTTGGACTAGGCCTGATAAACTTTAAATCATGGGTTTTAACCTTGGCACAGTGTATTTTATGAGCGGAAAAGGTAACCATAGACAAAATATGGAGGTCTGTGGCTGCGAAAGATGTTTTAAGCAGATCCAAAGGGACTCGGTGGCCAAAATTTGAATAGGGGGCTGATATGCACAACATCGGCTCCATCTGGGGACGACGTGTTCATCCTTGGACATGTCGAGAACATGCAAACCACTGAACATTTCTGTATGTACATCCTATTTTTTGATTCATCTGCGTTTCTTCTGATAATTTTCTAGCATCCTTTCTTTATAAAAATAAAAGCTAAAACAACTTATATACAATATAATACAACAGGCATTCCCAGCCGGGATCAGAATTGAAAGTATGGCTTGAGGAATTGGCCATTCAAAGGGGCGTCCAACAAATCACCCTGTAGGTTTTCTAACATGAAAGTATTATTTCCCCCCTGATTCACAATTTTGAATGGGCCAAACCACAACGGATCAAATTTAGCATGCTTGCCTTTCTCTGCTCTTCGAACGTCCCATCTGAGAACCAGGTCTCCAATTTGAAATTTCCTGTCTTTCGCATGCCGATCAAATACATTCTTCATTTTCTCCTGATATTCTATCAATCTCTGATTCACCTGGTTCTGTGTTTCCTCTAATTCGACCAATTGATTATTTCTTTTGACCATATCATCTGGTTCTTCCCGGCTTTCATGCATAAAACGTGCTACTGGCAACGCCAATTGCACAGGAAACACAGCTGCTCGACCATACACCAACTCATAGGGAGATTTCCCTGTTTCTCTCTTGCTGGTTATCCTATTCGCCCATAGAGAAAATTTTAATTGAGAGTCCCAATTCTTCTGATTCTCATTTATCGTTTTCTTCAAGGCCCTCACCAAGGTTTTATTAGAAGACTCTTCTAAGCCATTTCCTTGTGGATAGTAGGTTGTGGAATGAGTCAATATGATGTTATACTGTTGGCAGAAATTTACAAACCTGGCTGATTTGAAAGCCTGTGCATTGTCAGTTACAATTCTAGCAGGACAGCCAAACCTGGATATGATATTTTCCTCCATAAATTTGATTATCACAGCATCTGTAGCATTTCTTGTAGGTATGGCTTCCACCCATTTCGTAAAATAATCTGTGGCTGTTAGTATCCATTTATATTGGCCACTTGATGGGGGATGTATTTCTCCTATAAAATCTAATCCCCATTTTTGAAATGGTTCATTCACATGAATAGAAATCAAGGGCAAAGCTGCTAATTTCTGTCTTTCTGCAAATCTTTGGCACTTGTCACATGCTCTGACCCAAGCAAAAGCATCTGTAAATAATTTTGGCCAGTAAAAACTAGCCTTTAGGATTTTATGAGTTGTAGCCCTCCAACTGTAATGTCCTCCACATATTCCCTCATGAAATTCTGTCATTATGTTTTCCACTTCACTTTCTGTGAGGCATAATAGTAGTATTCCTGAAGGGTCTCTCCAATATAGCTGTCCATTAGCAATTATGTATTTCTGGGATTTCATTCTTACAGCTCTGTATTTTATCTTATCACAACTTGGAGGACAGCTAAGTGTTAAAAGATATTCAACTATTTCTTTATACCAAGGACTAGTGAGATATTTCATGTGTACCTTTTGAGTGGCCATCTCTAGTCCTTGCTGCTCTTCTCCTTTCTCAGATTCTTCATTTTCTATCATGGATAAATTAATGCCCAAGGCTTGATGATTTGATTCAGATAACATTTTAGCAAGTCCCTGTCCTTTAATCAGCTTAGTAGGCCTTATGTCCAAATCATACTCCTGTATTTTTGCAATCCATCTTCCTCTTTTACCTTCGCTATCCCCCTGAACAAGAATGTCTTTGACAGCTGCTGTGGGAACATATGCAGTAATGTGAGATTGCAAAACATAGGTTCTAAAAGCTTTGAGGGACTTTACCAGGGCATATGCCTGCTTCTCCAATATATTATATTTTAACTTAGCATCATGAAGCACTTGACTAAAGAAAGCTATAGGCTGCTCATATCCATCTTCATTTCTCTGCAATAATACTCCACCTATTGTATGAAGTGAAGCAAATGAAAAGATCATAAATGGCTTGTTTTAATCTGGTCCAGCTAGTACAGGAGCTTCAGCAAATGCCTGTTTTATCCTGGTGAATGCATCTCTAGACTCCTGGGACCATTTTACTTCATTATCCTTTTTCAACATATCAGTTATATGCCTAACTATCTCAGCATAGTTAGGAATAAACCTTCTCAGAAAATTGATTCGGCCTAAAAACACCTGTACTTCCTTCTTATTCCTGGGTAAAGGAATTTTGTTTATAAATTCAACTCTCTTAGGATCTATTTTCACACCATATTTAGTTACAATGTGCCCTAATAGTTTTCCCTCATCTAATGCAAATAAAGATTTTTGAGGATTGAGGGATAGGCCATACCTTCTGCATTTTTCAAAAGTTTTTCTTAAATGCTCAATATGTTCATCATCATTTTTTGAAAACACTGTGATATCATCAAGATATACCACCAAAAACTTGTCCTGCTCTCCAACAAAGGCTATGTCCATTGCCCTCTGAAAAGTAGCTCCTGCATTAATTAATCCAAATGGCATCCTGGCATACATAAATGTTCCCCATGGTGTTGTAAATGCAGTTTTCTTCTGATCCTCTGGGAACACAACTACCTGATTATAACCAGAAAACCCATCCATCATTGACATTCTGGAGGCTCCGACCACTTTCTGCAGTATGTGATCCATCTTAGGAGATGGATAATTATCTTTTAAAGATGTTCTATTTAAGTTTCTGAAATCTACACACAACCTTATTTCTCCATTTTTCTTTCGAACAGGAACAAGGTTTGCTACCCATTCTGAGTATCTCAATGGCACAATTATTTTGGCCTTCAGTAGCTTCTTGATTTCTTTTTCAATAGAGGGAAGCAGCAAAGGATTTATCTGTCTGAGCTTCTGCTTATAAGGCTTTGCATCTTCCCTCAAAGGAATTTTATGCTGCATTATATTAACATCAAAAGTTTTTAGGTCCTGATAGGACCAAGCAAATACATCTTTATAAGATTGAAACAATTTCAAATATTTTCCTTTATATTCGTCTAGGACCCTTTTAGATAATTTTACAATTTTGGGATCAGCATAAGTACCCAGATTAAAATCTCCCACTTGATCTTCTTCTGTCACCTTGTTTGGCTGCAATGGAATATCATCTTTGTTAAATAATCTTTATAGGGGCACCAGCCCTCTAGGTATAACATTTCCTTTCAGCTGCAGCACTCTATTACCTGCTATTTTCTCTTCCCATCTTTTTTCTATAATATTTTCAGCTTCTTCCTCCTCATTGTCATCAATCTCCACATTGAAGAATTCTCCCACTGTCTCCATGAATCTCTTCATCTGTTCATCATGTTCAAATACCTGCCAATGCTTTATATTATCTGGAATAGATGGTCTGTAACGTACCTCCACTTCGTATCTTAAAAGTGGATTCTGAGGAGGACGGAATGTACTGGCAGCTATAGCAAGAGAATCTACTATCCTGTTCTGCTCCCGGGGCATGAACTGTATGTTAAATGCTGAGAAGAAATTTTCCACCATGTCCCATACTTCGTTTCTATAAGCTCTCAGCCGTGGATGCTTAGTTTGGCATTGATTTCTTATCTGCCTTACCACCAGCTCGGAGTCTCCCATGACCTTTAGACTTTGGATGCCCATGTTTCTAGTTGTCTGCAGTCCCAATAATAGTGCCTCATATTCAGCTACATTATTGGTAGCCTCATATTCCAATTTAAAGGACAGTGGCACCCATTTTCCTGTAGGAGAGATTAATAACACCCCAGCTCCATTGCCTTCCCTTGAATTTTCCCCATCAAAATGCAAAGTCCAAATTTCTGATTCCTGGTCCTCTTTAGGCTACTCAGCTTGGATTTGACCAAAAAGGGGCTCCTGAGCATAATTTTGGTTTTCTTCTAACATTAAACATGAGAATTCTCCCTCTTTGTTATATACTGGGGAATTCTCTGAGCAGTCAGCTTTAGTTACCATTTTAACAAATCTAGTCTCCCTGTATAACCTCCTCTCCTAGCCTCCAAATACTGGGACAGTAGCATATGTTAAATCCAATTTGATTGATCCACCAATTTTTGTACCCCAGGACCTTGACAGCAGCATACCAAAGCGGGCTGGGATATCAGCAACCACAATGTCCATGACCACACTCTTTGCTGGAATTTGGGCCAAATTGACCACTAAATCTTTAATCATTCCCAAGCATTTAACTCTTTTAGAATCAAATGAATATAAGTCTTTGTATGGTCTTGTAATTTGCAGTCCTAGTTGTTCCATGACAGACAGAGGCATAAGATTATGGGAAGCCCCAGAATCTAACATACAATTGTGTAATAGCAGGTCATGAATGACTAGAGACACATAAAAAGGAGGAGTAGAGGGGTCTATCTCCTTGACATGTGGGCCAAAGACTACCATGGGTCTTTCTTCTTGAAGGTTTAAACTATCAGGTACAATTGGTACTTCAGGAGGGAGCATGAAGGAAGTAACTTGAGACTGATATACAGGCTGTTTTAACAGTTTGGTCAGGGGGATTGGAATCTTAATTTTCTCAAGTTCTTTTTGCAGATTGAAAGTAGGTGGGGGCTTTTCTATTACTACTTCTTTTGACTCTTTATTTTTAGCTGGAGATTTAACTTCTTTTGACACTGACTCAGCATTAGGAGGATTGACCATTTTTGAAGAAGAAGGAATCTGGTCATTAGGCTGCAAGGGAGCATTTAGAGGACTCTTACCTTTTTCTATGTTTCTCTTTGCTGTTGATTCCTTCTGAGCAGGTGCTTCTTTCTGAGGTGGCTCCTCTTCTAGTTCTTGAGTTCGGGTCCTCTTCCTTGAAGACCTGAGATCATACTTTACATTGAATTGTGCTTGCATGAAATCAGCAAATTGCTTACAATAATGGTCAATCTCTGCTTCTTCTTCTTCGTCTTGCAATGGGCATTCTATATCATCATTATTTGAAAAGGAAAAATTTGAATCTTCTAATCCATAGGCAGCGTCTTCAGTGGAGTCATCTGCTGGGCCTTCCAAATACAATGGATGTGGTACTTGGTCTGGTTGTTCCTTTGCTTCTCTCGGCAATATCTGCAATGGTGGTCTTCTATACTGGAGATTGTATCCTCTGTTTGAAGCATTATAGAAATTCTTGGGAGCTGCATTTTTAGCTTCCAGTTCAAGCTTGACCATCTTCTTTATCATTTTGCTTATTTCATCCATTTTATCTGAATCCTTATCTTGATTAGAAGTAGAAACCTCTTCTTTGCCTCTCCTCCTAGTATCTTGTTCAGCTTTTCCTTTTAATTTCCCAGTGGAGGCAAAGTTTGCTTCCAACTCTAGAGCATCTGACTGAGCATCATCTAAAGTGGCAAGTTTTCTTTCTCTCAATGAGAATCCAAAATCGAAATCAAAGGCTGCTATGAAAATTATCTTTGCAGCAGCTTCATGGGGCTTCATTTCAGGAGGCAGGCTCAAATATAACTTGTTAAATCTTTTAATAAACTCTGACACTCCTTCATTATGTTTCTTCTTCATAGTATTAAACTCAGTAAGACACATTCCATGGTCTTTCTTTTCCCCCCACTTTCTGAGGAAAACATTCTCCATGACATCCCAGGTGGTCACTGAACGGTTTCCCAATGTCTTGAACCATTTTCTGGCTTCACCTTCCAAAGACTGCACAAACAATCTCAAGACCACATCCAAATGTTCAACATTTAAGTTTTCTGCAAAAGAGAAGAAGGTCTCGAGATGTTTCTGAGCATCAATTTCATTTTCACCATTAAATCTCAGCAGAATCTTCAAATAATCCTGTGGCATATCATTTAGCACTTGGGGTAAGGCCAGTGGAGCATATTTTTTCAATAAAAAAGCAGGAAAATTGGCCATTGGGGGAGGTGGGGGTTGTGCAACAGTCTGAGATACAAATGAAGGGAGAGGAGTAGGAGGAAGTGGAGTATGAATAACAATGGGAATATATTTCACAGAAGCCTGAGGTGTGGATGGGAGTAGTTCACAGTTAACAGCAGCTACTTATGTGACTTCTTTAATTTCCTCAGCCTCGAGAGTAGGATGAGAATCTCCTTGAATCCAGGCACTTTCTCTACATGGAGTTTCTGAGTAAAACTCGGGATTTTCTGTTCTGATTTCTTGAGAAAAAGAGGGCGAATAATCTTCAACGGAATATTTAGGATTTTCAGCACGAACTGATTTCCTCTCCTTCCAAACTCTTTTATGAAGGATCTTCTCTGGGTCATACACGTAAGGTGTCTTTGACTAAGATGTATCTGACCTCAAAAGTGGCTTATGAGGAGCCAGGACTACCAATAAATTTATCAAATAAAAGAAATGGAGTCGCCAAGGTGAGAGATACGCAACTCTTCAACTCTCTGTGCTCACCTGATTAGAGAGTGAAAACAATTTTTCGAGGCCCAGGGAAACTGATATTCTTGAATTCGTTCCCCGGCAACGGCGCCAGAAAGATGTTGTGGACAATTTTGTCACCCCCTAGAGACAGTCTAGAGTTGCCATAGACCAGTGCCTAGGACATCTTAATATAGCAAGGAGCTCTTCATATAGCTTGGGTTGTCAATCCAAAAGCTCTCTTACTATCTCTTGTTGAACAAGGAAATTAGTTTAAATGGGACCAATCTCTCTCAGAAGCTGATACAAAGATAAGAATAGTGTAGGAACATCATGCAAAACTCCAATACGAAGGCATCAGACAGTTAAGAGACAACTTACTGTAAAGAGGGCCAGTTCAAATAATATGCCACAGAAATCAAATATCAGAAAATGGATGTGGTGAAAGAAATAATAAGAGAATATCAGTTGACATTAGACTGATACCCAGATATACAACAAAACCATGTATGGGCTTGCCAATTCAAGAATCCATACACAATCCTGGCATTTTAAAAGCACCCTCCTAAAACAACTTATATAGCAGAAAACATGGAGGAAGTGAACATGGAACAATATTTCATGACTAGGCCTATTTAAAGCGCTTGACTAACCCCAGTATGGGCACCAACTAGGATGAATCCTTACTTAAGATTAGTGAGCCACTCGCATTCTAGAGCATGATACAAGAAGATAAATAGCATGAAATGAGATATTGTATTAACACATATGAGAAAATTACATACTGTGAGATACCAAAGACCAGAATCCTCATTACAGCTATAACTCCTCCTCACTGAGACCCTATGGGCTCTGAACCTTCATACAGAAGTGCTACAAAATGTATACAAAGCCTTCTCGCTGCACAGTCTGCTGATAGAAATATGGAACCCTTCTAATGTCTTATTTTTGGGTCTTTATAGAAAAGATAGAGAATCATCGAGAAGGAGGTAGGTGGAGCACATTTAATGAATTAATTTGAACAAAATGGCGGAAAACCTTCGCGCCCACGCTATGAATGACTAAATGTAAATGACTGTACTTTACAATCTGCCTTTAGAAATGAATGATGGGAGATGAAAATCTCCTTATAAACAAGACACAAATAATAAAATATACAAATGCTATGTACTTGGCCGGAGGAGGAAAATATGCTACGATAGAGCCTTGAGGTTGCTTGCAAGAATAAATGAACTAGGAAGAAGATCTTTGCAGAGACTCGGCATAAGAGAAAATCTTCATGAACTTTCTGTACTTTCTAGAGAAGAAAATCAGTCGAAATATAATCTGTAGGGTATGATTTTTAATGTATTGTACCCTCGGCTTGATCTTGAAAATCTCTGGTCCGATACCCTTGTCTTTTAACACCAGATACGAGCTCATAATCTTCAATGGGGTTGTTGAAATATTTAATTCTTTGCTGATGTTCTTTGCAGGAACATTTATATCCCCATACGCTAACTGGCATCTTTAAATTGTCCTTGGAGAGTTCGAAAGATTTTAAATCCTGCTCCTACGGTGGATGTCTTATCATGGCGGCTTTCAGGACCCTTCTTCATAAATGGCAGCTTCAATTGAATTTCCTTCTGAGATGCTCTAATGTTGCGGCCAAGACTGTGAACTAAAACATCTTTCCATTTGTTGAAACCCTGCAAAATCCATCAACACATTAGAAAAACCAGGTAGAAGTGGGATGGACGAGGAGGTGTCGACGGTAATGACGGTGAGGACATGGCTAATTGACAAGAACGCGCAGGGTGGTGGGGAAAATACGATGTAAGCTTTTGATAATCAGAGGGAACGCAGGTTTTCTACGTCAAATGGTTTGAACGTGGTGGCTGAATAAAACAATGAATACGAATAAACACACACATATATATATATATATATATTCGGCAGGGGAGAATGCCACGGACACACGGGAATGCGACACATGGGAGTACGAAGGACAGGTGGGTGGATGATGTGGCTGCGGGGTCAATAGACAGAGAAGATTAGATTCTAGGGCGTCGGATTTTAGAAGACAGATCAACGGCTCGAAGGCGATGGGAGCGGCGTAGTGGTGGGCCACAGGACTCAACGGACACAGGTTAACGGGCGAGCAGCTTTGGAGGATATCCGCCGTTGGATTGAGGTCGACAGATCCAACGGCGTGGGTGGGTTCTGCTGCCTGGCCATTGTTCAACATTTAACGCGCAAAAAAGTGGTTTCGGAAACCATACTCAGGGACACGCGTCACGCGATTTGTGGAATCGCTGGCTTTTGATTGAAAACCGCCGACCTGGTGGAGGCGGTGCGGAATGGAA
>CM076570.1:500641545-500809094 GCA_034641835.2 Pinus albicaulis | reverse complement strand
GTATAATAACAAATTATGTTCGCGTTAGGCTACACTTATTAATAAAAAATGAGTACCTCTATGCAGACACGGAAGCTTTTAATCCGTGTAGTGCATATCATGGGATCAGACCTGAAATTTCTAAAAATTATGTGTTTTAAATATTAATTTTTTTTTTTTTCATTTTTGGTTATTTGTTCAATTTTGTTGTGTGTTGAATTTATTTATTCATTCATTTCAAACTACATTTTAAATAACCAAAACATATGATATTAAAAAAAATATACAGAAATATCTACTAATTATAAAGTTTTAATAATAATTATTTTTTATCTTATGATTTATGTAAATTTATAATATTAATTTATTTTATATTTTATATTTGAATTCTACTTTGTATTTTGATAATAATTCTTCTATGGAGGGTAATCAAGTGTGAGCTCTATGACAATGCTTTGAATGAGTTAAGAGGGGATGTAAGATACTTTCTAGATGTGTTAGATGAAGAAGGGCACTGGAATGGTTGCTTGCTAGGTGAAGGGGTTCATTCTAATGGTGGCTTGCTTGGTGATTTCTTGTGAGGTTTGACACATTACGAGGATTGAATTGCAAGAGGCACTGGAAGGAAAGCCCAATTTACAATCCACCTTAAGCCCACACTTAAAATAATTATGGTGAAGTTTATAGAGATTAAGAGAATCATGAACTAGGATGGTGGGTGAAGCCAAAGATTTAGGTTGACTTTATGAATTGGTCACTTACTGGAAGAGTGAAGCCAAAGATTTGGGTTGTGTATGAATTGGTCACTTACTCACTGGAAGCTATGGTATGACTAGTTGTTTATGAGCTTTCCATTAATTTTCTATCTCCCTTGAAGCTATGATATGACTAGTTGTTTATGAGCTTTCCATTAATTTTCTATCTCAAGAGTGTTTATCCTCTCCAAATTTGTTGGTGCTTTTATTGGTGTTTCCTTATGCCCCCAAGCATTGGGTTATGGGGTCAATGCTTAGTTTCAAGCAATAGTACCCATACTATTTGGTTTACCTTCGTCTCTCTATCTAAAAGTCAATATTCGCATACTAGAATTCATTGGAAGAAGGTCTAGGCTCCATACCCATACTATTTGGTTTACCTTCGACTCTCTATTTAAAAGTGAATATCCAAATACTAGAATTCATTGGAACAAGGCCTAGGCTCCATGCGAGATTATGCTTTGATGTGGTGGTAATTACTTTGTCTCTTAGTTAATATTTTTCAGGTTTACTGGTTTTTCTTTTAAGTTTCTAGCTATGTTTTATTAATTGTTGGTTTTTCTTCCTATCGCTTAGTCTCTTGCTAGTTATTGGCTGGTATTTCTATTTTCTCTTTGGCCCCTCTCCTTCACCGGGGTAGTCTAACAGGTCCATGCATTTCTTTGGAATTTAGTGAAGGCTTTTCAAGTGGTTTGTTAGAATATAGAAGCGAGTCTCGATTCCTTGAATTGAGCTAGCTTTGTTCCTCCTATGTGTTCCATTCTCTTACTCTTATCTCTTTTCTTACTCAATTTTATTTTATGGGTTCTCTCCTTTGGCATCACATTTCAAGTTCTTGTTTTTGTGCCCTTTGCTCTCTTTTCCTTTTAGTATGGTGCATCACAGAGTATCATCTAGTCATAGAGGAGGTAGAAGGGGAAAATCCACCCCTCAAACCCATCTCGAAGCACAACAACCTTCGACCTCTCAGCCTCAGGCTCAGGCTATTTCTCACTACTCCATGGCTTGTTTCATGGGAGCTATTCCAAAAGAAGTTCATAGAACTATATTAAAGGTCGAGGAGGAGGTTCATTATAACCACAAATTCATTCCATATTATCATGTTGATAGGGAAATGAGGAATTGGATTCCCACTTCAACCCAATCATGCCAAACTTCTTACATACAATTTGTTAATTTGTATTGGCGTATAGAAACTCTTATGGGTAGGGGTCTCATAAAATGATTAAATACACATCAATAAATTTTAGTGTGCAATGTATAGAGGATGGAAGTGGAGAAGTTAGACAACAAGGTTTATGTTCTAGTTTAGAGGCTAGCAAACCTTACATTCATCCCATGTGAAAATGATAGTGATCCTCCTCCACCAATCTAGGTGGACTTCCCTCATGATGATATGCTTAGGTGAACCAAGCTTTATGTTATGGTTTTATGTTGTGACATTGTATTAGTGATGGCATTGAGTTTTTGGCAAAGTATTTCTCTTAGTTTTCTTCACATTTTAAATGATAGAATTGTGTATTTCTCAATATGCAATATGTAATGTATAAATTTTGAATTTTTGCTATTGGTCGAGTTTCCTGTGGTAGACCACTAGCACATTAAAAAAAACTATGCACTTCTTTTTTAAATTAATATCAAATGTCCCTCTCTCTCTCACTCCAATTTATGCAAAAAAAAAAAAAGTTATTAAATTTGTTGTCTTCACTTATTTTATTAATAATTTGTTAATGAGATTAGTTTTAAAATCCAAATTTAAGCCAAAGGACAATAGCATGAGTCATAGCTAGTAAGTTTAATCCCCCTCTACCAACCTTCTAAAACTAAAATTAGTAATTCAGCAATATACTATATAACTCACAATTCACTTAATTTTATACCTATCACATTTAAGAGGTTAAATTTATAAAAACATATTATATATACTTTTAGATTTTAAATCTATATAAAATATGAAATCATTAAACAATATTTTTATTTTTATTTTTTCATTTATTAAAATTTACTAAAAAATAATTTAAAAGATAGTTTTATCTAAATAATTTAAATTTAAATTTAAATAAATTATAAAATACAAATATAATTTAACTCATTCATCATCCACCACATTCTACTCAATATAAAATTATGGGATATTTGAATAAGCATATGTTACATAAATAGGAGTGGTTAGAGGTGGAGGGTAGAGTAATTGTCTTCACAGTCAAAAGTGGCTAGAATCCTGCCAATTTTTTTTTTTAATCTAGCAATGATAGTGTTTGATTTATGTTTTTGATGATGGAAATATATTCAACACCATCAAAAAACTTTGGGGCACCTAAAATCTTGAAGTTTGACAATCATAAAAATTCATACCAAATTTTATCAAAATTTTACCAACTTTCTATGATTTTCAACAAATTTGCGAGGCTATTAAACTACGGCCATAAATATAAGTGTAAAAGGTTTTAGTAATATTCAACGTATGACTCAGAGTTTGGTTCCATTGTGAAGAGTGTGTTGTTAAGACACTTGTGATGAAAAAATCATCGGTTCCAATTCCTGGTGGGCAAAAAGTAAATCCGATCATGATAAGGGTTGCTATGGCCAAGACTAGGTTAGATCCCCACATGAATTTGACAGCTTAAATATCACCACTTATATCATCTCAAATCCCACACTACTAAACAAACAAAAAAAATTCTAACATATGACATCCATCATTTCAGTTTGACCACCTTCCCGTCCGTGTAGTGGAAAGTTAATGAGTGATAATTATTCCTTCACGTGATGCGAAAAAGTCAACAATTTTTCCAATAGGACACATTATAGGTAGTAGTTGGTACATAAATCGATATTTTTGACTGAATCATAGTTTTGGTGGATATGCAATTTTACTTGTGTGTTGTGTTTGAGGGCTATTGAGAAACATTTTTAAATCAAAGTATTAATTTTATCTACTTACTTTAATGCAATGCAATAAGAGTTTTATGATAATAAATAACTATATTTTATAATTGATAAACTAAAATATGAATTAAGATTATTATTAAGTGATTAAAAAAAATATGTTTTTTTATTAAAAATCTCCACATTGCTCATTATTAATGTGATGAATTAAGATTATTATTAATTGATTGAAAAAAATTATGTTTTTTTAATTAAAACTATTTATTATTAATATAAGATAAGGAAATTTAACTTAAAATAATAATAATAATTATATATTATATTATTATAATTATATAATTAGTTAACGATTTTATGCAAGTATAGTATCAAATTAAATTATTTGAAAAGTGAGAAGAATATAGTGTATGTTCAAATGTGGGATATAATGTATATATTAATTTAATGTATATTTTTAATGTATAGATTTATATTAACTAGATTTGACATTTTAATTTTAGATTAGTTAAATTTTAAGAGGGATCAAATTTCTTGAAGTGCAAACAATTTTAGAGTAAAAAATTTGAGAAAAAGTTTGTATCTCAACTAATTTCATTCATCTTTATGTCTGACATATCCAAAGTTAAGATGGATTTATGAAGGTTCAATTAATGTTCATCTCAAAATAGTACTATCAAATTTTCAATAGATTTGTCATGTGTCATCAGTAACCTAAATAGTACTATCAATAATGTCTTTTAAAAAATCACATGACGAATAAGGTACCATCATTAAATTTGTTGTGTCATCTCTAACCTAAATAGTACTATCAATAATGTCATTTCAAAATTGACATGAGGAATACGATTAATATTGTTATGTGTCATCTCTAACCTAAATAGTACCACCAATAATGTTGTTTCAAAAGTTACATAGGAATAAGGTTAATAACAATCAAGTAATAGAATGCATACAATTAATATGAAACAAATTACATAATGATCTTCTCAATCTATATTCTTGAAAGTTTTCTATAGTAACATATGAACCTTTCTTATCTTTTCATATTAATCATATGAAAAATGAGATTCAAAATGGAGAGCATTCAAGCCTTTAACTTAACATATTGTATTAAATGGTGTATCCTACTTTACTTTCTTTTCAATATTAATAGTTGTTTTATTCCAACATACTACACAAACCATTGAATCAATTGTATCCAATGTACAAGCATTTAAATCAATGTCAGTACCAAATGCAACAAAAAAATTGTCAAGGAATTATTATTTTTACAAACATTGAAATATGTGCCATATAATGAAATCATAATAAAACATTGAAAGCAATTTTTCATCTAGTGTACAAATACCAAAATAAATGCACTACACTAAGAGAAATGCAACAAACAACTTAGTCCATTGTACAAACACTGAATTCAATATCGATACCCACAATAAAAACACTAAAATCAATGCACTATCAATTTCAAGCATTGTACATCTCAACAGTAACCACATATGCATCTTTGTTGGTTTCCAAGTTTTATATTGCTCATTTTTTAATTTATGAAATCAATGCACAAAATCATTCTTCAGTATATCATCACTAAAATCAATGCATTGATAAAAAATAATAATAAAAGGCAAACCAAGAGTTATTAGTCATTTTCACCAAAGGATTAATTTCAAAGGCTTCTTCCATCTTCATAGGAGCGATCTACACATAGATATTGCCAACAAGGGAGCTACACACTTGTTTCCATTACTCACCATAATGTTAAAGGTAATATTATTTATAAACTATAAGCTACCCTTCAACCCCTTTAGTGTACTTACAATGATTTCATTACATTAATCATAATATATTTTGCAGGTCATTTAGAAAATTTTGCTCTTGGATATGACTAATCTTCCTTATACATCATGTGAAATTAAATGTTTATATATATTTGCATACTTTTTGTTTTCTTAAGAAATTTCTCTAATCTTATACACTCACATTTCCAATAACTATTGCACCTCTAGAATATTTCCAATAGTTAAATTTGGTGATTGTCAAAATGTCATTCTATAAAATAGATATTTGATTCAGTCAATCTAGATCTCAACCATGTGGATTATTTAACTTAATTATTGATTAAAGTACAAAACATTGTTAGAATAATTTATTTTAACTATTGATTAAAGTACAAAACATTGCCAAATACATATACAACATAATTATTTTAGGGCTGCTTCACATTGCTATTAAATTTAAATTATTTATGGATGTTATTTATTTCTAATTTTCATATCTATTCTAGCTTATAGAGTTTTGTTTTCATTTCATGTGTGATTTGTGTTACATTACTTCCAAGCTTTGAAAATCATAATTTGCATTTGAGTGACTGACTTATTGTTTCCATGTCCATCAATCAACCAAAGATGTATGCTTTGTTAATTTCCATTTTTTTTAAAATTAGGTTGGGGTCGTGGAATTTTTTAGGTTTTAGATTGTTCCTTTTGTCATTTATTAAATGAATGCATTGAATTATTTTCACTATAACATCATTGAAATTAGACATTGATTACAAATAGTAATTAAAAGGTAAGAAGGATGGTCATGGGCATCTTCATTAGAGAATTATTGGCCAATATTCTTTCATCCTCACAAATTTACACGTAAATCTCACAAATTAGGGAGCTACACTTGTCTCCTCAGTCTCCCTAATGATAAAATGGAAGTATTACCCCCAAACCCTAAATGAACTTCCAACCCTTTATGATCCATAAAATGTCATGGATATTTCACTAGACAATTCATCACAATAGATCTGATAATAATATATTAAAATACTTAATTTTTACAATATTACAGTTTTATTAAAATTCTATATCTATAGTTTCAATTGTAATTAGTGCATGCATGCGAATGGAAATTATGTAGAAAGGTAGAGAATGAAAAAATAATCTCACACACATGTAAGACACAATATATGCTCCCTGAGAAACCCTTTCGGGAGAAAACCCAGTTGGAAGGTGAGGTCACTTTGCCCTCTTTCTCTGTTTGGAAATATGGTTGCAGGTACAAAGAAGTAATACATGTGCCTCGTGGGTTGCTACAGTGCATATACCTATTTGTGTGCTCTACCTCCTATCTCTCCAGACTATATTTGCTCATCTATTGGAAAAAATCTCCCGAAAGAATGGAATGACTCTTCCTCCTAGTGGGTCAGCTATAGCACAACCTGATAGCCTACTAATGGTTAATTTTGTTAACATCAAATCTTAACTAGAGTTAAAATATAGAGTCTTCAAGATTATTTTACATCAAAAACACATGTCTATTCCCTTTTCCATGAATAATGGGGGCTGACGTGGCATCCTCCCGAATTATAGGTGTGAAAACAGGAAGGTCAAACTATGAGTGGCATAACTTTTTCATATGGACTCTCATTAACACACTTCTTACGTTGTTGGAAATATATTTGTGTAGAATAGAATTAAATGGTTCCAAGATAAAGCATAAAAGTTTTACCCCAAAAAAAATGTTGTTTGATTCCTCAATACGCTCTCGAAAGGTTTCAAACCTTGTTTTTCCAAATTGGGTCCCGCTAGTAAAAATGGTCTCGTGAGTTGATTCCTCCACTTTTTCCACTCCAAATGCATTGATATGGATGACAAACAATATAATGATCCAATCTGGACCACTTTACCATGATTTCAATAATTTCATTATGTTAACTTCATAATTTTAGTAGTTTCCCTAAATGTGCCATCATAGATAAAACACATGTCAAAATCATAGCTAAAGGTACAATGGAAGTTGTTAATAGAATATATATTATAAGAATATCTTATTGAGAAAAAAATATAATTGCAAATATAAGTTTGCACAACAATGCCTAGAGGGTTAACTTGATTGGTCGAGTCTCAATCGTTAAAGTACCTTTTCTATTGAAAGGTCACAAGTTCAATTCCCTCGACACTCTTGGGGTTTTGCTTCATGGTTGAGACAACATGAAGTTATCCATTCAGGTGGATATACCTGGTACAAATATTCTATGAACATGCGATCATCAATCTCTCGAGTTTGTCAACCACATAGAAAAAAAATTGCACAACAACAACAAATAAATTATTACAATTATAAAAGAATGTTATGAAGAATTATATTGCACAATCACATTTCAATATTGTAGTGATAAAATCCTTCGAGCCTTATGGCTAATTTACTGAGAAAGATGTTTGCAATTAACTCACTCACAATTCTCTGATAAAAATATAGTCAAAATTAAAACGTGCATTTTATCTCGCTAACCACTATCCAAATCTACCATAAGAAGGGTCATATCCAACATCACTCACATTCTCTCCATAAACATACCCTCATATTTTCCAACACCTTTTATAATGTAGTCATCTAAATGTAGTTGCTTGAAGAGAACCCTCTAAAGGTATTGGTTGTTTAGAAGATGCATTTAGTGGTAGTTTTTATACATATTTCAGGAAGTTGTGCTTCAAAATCACCATTTTTTTAGAGGTATTTTTTTGACATCTTGAATTTCCTTAGTTATAAAGTATCAACATATTTTCTTTAATTGTTACATTTTTTTATGTTTATTTTTCAATGACATTTTTTCTTCTTTTTTCTTTGTTTCAATGTTCCTTTTTTTTATTAATTTAAAAATTTGCATTATTAAATGTTTTAATAATAGTTCATAAGGAAAAATATCTATTAAGGTTTTGTAAATGGTGTATCCAGTTATGTCGACTTGATTGTGTGGAACACTCCACAGTTAAGCACACTTAAGCCAAAGGAGTCTTGATTGGTGACTCCCTAAGAATTCTTAGTTACAAGGTGCAGGCACCAAAGGTGATGATCGATGCTATGTAATTATTTTTTATAGTTTCAATTCCATTTCTTCATCCCTATGAGCATCACCTGATGCGACACATGCTAAGCGAATTACTCAAAATTGTGAGAAATTGGTTAGTTGCAATTAATACACATGGATATCAGTCATATATTATTGACTTTATCTATACAAATAATCCCAAAAATGATACCTCATATTTTGGACTACTTAGATAAAAGAGTGAAGGGAGCTCTAACTGAAAAGATCAAAAGGCAGAATATTTGCTAAATCTTTGGTAAATGGGGTAGCACGTTAATTTGGATTGATTGTGAGGAAAATTATATAGTTAAGCACATGTTATCCAAAGGAATCTTGGGATTGGGTAGCTATGGAAGAACTCTTGGTTATTGGGTGCAAGCTACAGAGGTGAAATTTTTTGTTAATATATTCATTTTTCTAGGTTCAATTCTACTCCTTCATCCCTGAGTATCATGCAACATAATGTGTGCTAAGTGGGTTATCCAAAATCACAATAAATTGGTCAAATGTAACTAATAATCATGGATATTGGTCATTAACCCCTCATTTCTTAAATAAAAGAGTGAATGGAGCTCTAAATAAATAGCTCATACAACACAATACTTGATAAGGTTTTACAAATGGGGTAACAAGCAAAGAGGGCTTAACTATAGGGAAAACTCCGTAGTTAAGTGTTCTTGATATAGAATTGTCTTGGGATGGGTGAGATCTTGTGACATCTTGGTTATAAATTGCAAACTACGAAGGTAATAATTGATGCTATGGGATTCATTTTGCTAGTTTGATTCTCACTTTATTTTCAATTTTAATAGTTGTTGTATTCCAACATACTTCAAAAACTAATGAAATAAATATATTAAAATCAATTTCATCCATTGTTTAAACATTGAAATCAATGCTAGTATCAAATGCAACAAAAAACTTGCAAAAAAATTATTAATTTTACGAACATTGAAATATGTGCAATATAATGAAGTCAATCATACGAAGCATTGAAAGCAATTTTTCATAGTGTACAAATACCAAAATCAATGCACTATTCTAAGAGAAATGCAACAAACAACTTAGTACATTATACAAACACTCAATTCGATGTTGATATCCACACTACAAACACTAAATCAATGCACTATCAATTTCATGCATTGTACATCTAGCCATTAACCACATAGGCATCTTTGTTGGTTTCTAAGTTTTATATCGATTAATTTATAGTTTATGAAATCAATGCACAAAATCATTCTTCATTATATCATAACTAAAACCGATGCATTAATCCAAAAGAGTAATAAAAGGGAAACTAAGGGTTCTTAGGTATTTTTACAAGCACGATTAGCGTCAAAGGCTTCTTCCATCTTCATAAGAGTGATCTACACATATATATTACCAACTAGGGAGCTACACTTCTCTTCTTTACTCTCCCTATTGCTAAAGGTAATAGTATTTCTAAAATATAAGCTACCCTTCAACCCCTTTACTGTACTTATAATGATTTTATTACATTAATCATATTAAATTTTGTAGGCCATTTACAAAATATTTTTCTTGGATATGACTAATTTTCCTTAAATACATCATGTGAAATTAAAGGATCTTGTACGTATTTTCATCTCAATTTCCAGTTTTCTACTTTTTCTTTTTTCTTAAGCAACTTCTCTAATCTTATACACTCACATTTCCAATAATTAGTGCACCTCTAGGAATATTCCCAATAGTTAGATTTTATGATTGTCGAATGTCATTCTATAGAATATATTTGATTTAGTCAATCTAGATCTCAACCGTATGGATTATTTAACTTAACTATTGATTAAAGTACAAAACATTGTCAACATATTTAACTTAGTTATTGATTAAAGTACAAAACATTTCCAAACACATATACAACATAATTTTTATAGGGGCACTTCACATTGCTAATAGATTTAAATTATTGATGGATGCTATCTTTTTCTAAATTCACTATCTAGTCTAGTTTATGGAATTTTGTTTTCTTTTCATGTGTGATGTGTGTTACATTATTTCCAATATCTAATGCTCATAATTTGCATTCGAGTGATTATCATATTATTTCCATGTCCATCAACCAACCAAATATGTATGCTTTGTTACTTTCCATTTTTTTAAATTATGGGTTTGGTTCTTGGAATTTTTTAGGTTTTAGGTTGCTCCATTTGTCATTTCTTAAATCAATGCAATGAATTATTTTCACCATATCATCATTCAAATAAGACATTGATTAAGAATAGTAATTAAAAGGAAATAAGGATGGTCATGGGAACACCAGATAATTAATGGCCAAGCTTCTCTTATCCTCACAAATTTACACATTGTTGTGGACAATTTTGTCACCCCTAGAGACAGCCTAGAGTTGCCATAGACCAGTGCCTAGGACATCTTAATATAGCAAGGAGCTCATCATATAGCTTGGGTTGTCAATCCAAAAGCTCACTTACTATCTCTTGTTAAACAAGGAAATTAGTTTAAATGAGACCAATCTCTCTCAGAAGCTGATACAAAGATAAGAATAGTGTAGGAACATCATGCAAAACTCCAATACAAAAGCATCAGACAGTTAAGAGACAGCTTACTGTAAAGAGGGCCAGTTCAAATAATATACCACAGAAATCAAGTATCAGAAAGTGAATGCAGTGAAGAAACATGAAAGAGATATTAGCTAACATGAGACTGATACCCAGATACACAACAGAATCACATATGGGCTTCTCCAACTAAGAATCCATACATGACAATGGCGTTTTAAAAGCACCTCCTCAAGTAACTAATATAGCAGAAAATATGAATGAGATGAACATGGAACAGTATATCATGACTAGGCATATTTAAAACGCTTGACTAACCCCAGTATGGGCACCAACTAGGATGAATCCTTACTAAAGATTAGTGAGCCACTCGCATTCTAGAGCATGATACAAGAACATAAATAGCATGAAATGAGATGTTATATTAACACATAAGAGAAAATTACATACTGTGAGATACCAAAGACCAGAATCCTCATTACAGTTATAACTCCTCCTCACTGAGACCCTACGGGCTCTGAGCCTTCATACAGAAACTTTACAAGATGTATACAAAAGCCTTTCACTGCACAGTCTGCTGATAGAAATCTGGAACCCCTCTAATGTCTTATTTCTGGGTGTTTATAGAAAAGATGAGAATTTGGGAGAGAGGTAGGAGTACACTTAATTAATTTGATTTGAATAAATGGCGAAAATGATTTTACCAACCAGAATGACTAAATATATAAATGACTCGTACTCTTACAATCGTCTTCCAGTAGACAAAAGCGTTAGGAGATGAAAATTCCCTCTTATAAACAAGACACAAATAATAAATATACAAATGCTGCACTTATCGGGAGGAGGAAAATCACGTAATAAAACTCGAGTCATTTGCAAGAATAAATGAATCGGGAAGAAGATCTCTTCAGAGACATCAAGATAAGAGAAAATCTTCATGAACCTTCTGTACTTTCCTGAGAAGAAAATCAGCTGAAATATAATCTGTAAGGTATGATTTTTAATGTATTGTACCCTCGGCTTGATCTAGAAAATCTCGGGTTCGATACCCTTGTCTTTTAACACCAGATATGAGCTCATAATCTTCAATGAGGTAGTTGAAATATTTAATTCTTTGCTAGTGTTCTTTGCAGGAGCATTTATATCCCCATACGCTAACTGGCATCTTTAAATTGTCCTTGGAGAGTTCGAAAGATTTTAAATCCAGCTCCTGCGATGGATGTCTTATCATGGCGACTTTCAGGACCCTTCTTCATAATGACAGCTTCAATTGAATTGCCTTCTGAGATGCTCTATTGCTGCGGCCAAGACTGTGAACTAAAACATCTTTCCGTTTGTTGAAACCCTGCAAAATCTACCAACACATTAGAAAAACCAGGTAGAAGTGGGATGGACGAGGAGGTGTCGACGATAATGACGGTGAGGACATGGCTGATTGACAAGAACGCGCAGGGTGGTGGAGAAAATACAATGGAAGCTTTTGATAATCAGAGGGAACGCAGGTTTTCTACGTAAAATGGTTTGAACGTGGCGTCGGAATAAAACAATGAATACGAATAAACACACACATATATATTCGACAGGAGAGAATGCCACGGACACACGGGAATACGACACATGGGTGTACGAAGGACAGGTGGGTGGATGACGTGGCTGCGGGGTCAACAGATAGATAAGACTGGATTCTGGGCCGTCGGATTTTGGAAGACAGATCAACGGCTCGAAGGCGATGGGAGTGGCATAATGGTGGGCCACAGGACACAACGGACACAGGTTAACGTGCGAGCAGCTTTGGAGAATATCTGCCATTGGATTGAGGTCGACAGATCCAACGGCGTGGGTGAATTTCGCTACCCGGCCATTGTACAACCTTTAACGCGCGAAAAAGTGGGTTTTCGGGCCCATACCAAAGACACGCGGCGCGCGTTCGCTGGAATCGCTGGCATTTGGTTGAAAACCGCCGGCTCGGTGGAGGTGGTGCGAAATTAACTGCTGGTTTTCTGCGGTGGGATACGGACGCGGGGGCCACCATATAAAACAGTCTCCGCTCCATCGATTGGCTTCGAATCTGACGGTTACAATTATGCCCGAAAAAATTTATTGTTAAGCTCCCTTTCCTTCTGGGCTGAGGTTTTGCGCTCGGGACATATGGAAACCAAAACATGGAGGGCTAAGATCTTTGGACTAGGCCTGATAAACTTTAAATCATGGGTTTTAACCTTGGCACAGTGTATTTTATGAGCGGAAAAGGTAACCATAGACAAAATATGGAGGTCTGTGGCTGCGAAAGATGTTTTAAACAGATCCAAAGGGACTCGGTGGCCAAAATTTGAATAGGGGGGCTGATATGCACAACATCGGCTCCATCTGGGGACGACGTGTTCATCCTTGGACATGTCGAGAACACGCAGACCACTGAACATTTCTGTATGTACATCCTATTTTCCGATTCCTCTGCGTTTCTTCTGATAATTTTCTAGCATCCTTTCTTTATAAAAATAAAAGCTAAAACAACTTATATACAATATAATACAACAGGCATTCCCAGCCGGGATCAGAATTGAAAGTATGGCTTGAGGAATTGGCCATTCAAAGGGGCGTCCAACAAATCACCCTGTAGGTTTTCTAACATGAAAGTATTATTTCCCCCCTGATTCACAATTTTGAATGGGCCAAACCACAACGGATCAAATTTAGCATGCTTGCCTTTCTCTGCTCTTCGAACGTCCCATCTGAGAACCAGGTCTCCAATTTGAAATTTCCTGTCTTTCGCATGCCGATCAAATACATTCTTCATTTTCTCCTGATATTCTATCAATCTCTGATTCACCTGGTTCTGTGTTTCCTCTAATTCGACCAATTGATTAATTCTTCTGACCATGTCATCTGCTTCTTCCTGGCTCTCCTATACAAAATGTGCTACCGGCAATGCCAATTGCATAGGAAACACAGCTGCTCGCCCATACACCAACTCATAGGGAGATTTCCCTATTGCTCTCTTGCTGGTTATCCTATTCGCCCATAGAGAAAATTTTAATTAGGAGTCCCAATTATTTTGATTCTCATTTATTGTTTTCTTCAAGGCTCTCACCAGGGTTTTATTAGAAGACTCTGCTAAGCCATTTCCCTGTGGATAGTAAGTTGTGGAGTGAGTCAATATGATGTTATACTGCTGGCAGAAATTTACAAACCTGGCCGACTTGAAGGCCTGTGCATTATCAGTTACAATTCTAGCAGGACAGCCAAACCTAGATATGATATTTTCCTCCATAAACTTGATTATTACAGTATCTGTCTCATTTCTTGTAGGTATGGCTTCCACCCATTTTGGGAAATAATCTGTGGCTGTTAATATCCATTTATATTGGCCACTTGATGGGGGATGTATTTCTCCTATGAAATCTAATCCCCATTTCTGAAATGGTTCATTTACATGAATAGGAATCAAGGGCAAAGCTGCTAATTTCTGTCTTTCTGCAAATCTTTGGCACTTGTCACATGCCCTGACCCAAGCAAAAGCATCTGTAAATAATTTTGGCCAGTAGAAACCAGCCTTCAGGATTTTATGAGCTGAGGCCCTCCAGCTGTAATGTCCCCCACATATTCCCTCATGAAATTCTGTCATTACATTCTCTACTTCATTTTCTGTGAGGCATAATAGTAATATACCTTAAGGGTCCTTCCAATATAGCTGTCCATTAGCAATTATGTATTTCTGGGACTTCATTCTTACAGCTCTGTATTTTATCTTATCACAACTTGGAGGACAGCTAAGTGTTAAAAGATATTCAACTATTTCTTTATACCAAGGACTAGTGAGATATTTCATGTGTACCCTTTGAGTGGCCATCTCTAGTCCTTGCTGTTCTCCTTTCTCAGATTCTTCATTTGCTATCATGGATAAATTAATGCCCAAGGCTTGATGATTTGATTCAGATAACATTTTAGCAAGTCCCTGTCCTTTAATCAACTTAGTAAGCCTTATGTCCAAATCATACTCCTGTATTTTTGCAATCCATCTTCCTCTTTTACCTTCGCTATCCCCATGAACAAGAATGTCTTTGACAGCTGCTGTGGGAACATATGCAGTAATGTGAGATTGCAAAACATAGGTTCTAAAAGCTTTGAGGGACTTTACCAGGGCATATGTCTGCTTCTCCAATATATTATATTTTAATTCAGCATCATGCAACACTTGACTGAAGAAAGCTATAGGCTGCTCATATCCATCTTCATTTCTTTGCAACAATACTCCAGCAATTGTATGAGGCGAAGCAAATGAGAATATTATAAATGACTTTGTATAATCTGGCCCGACTAGCACAGGAGCTTCAGCAAATGCCTATTTTATTCTGGTGAATGCATGTCTAGACTCCTGTGACCACTTAACTTCATTATCCTTTTTCAACATATCAGTTATATGCCTAACTATCTCAGCATAGTTAGGAATAAACCTTCTCAGAAAATTGATTCGACCTAAAAACACCTGCATTTCCTTCTTATTCCTAGGTAAAGGAATACTGTTTATTACTTCAACTCTCTTAGGGTCAATTTTCAACCCATCTTTAGTTACAATGTGCCCTAAGAGTTTTCCCTCATCTAATGCAAATAGAGATTTTTGAGGATTGAGGGATAGGCCATACCTTCTGCATTTTTCAAAAGTTCTTCTTAAATTCTCAATATGCTCATCATCATTCTTTGAAAACACTGTGATATCATCAAGATATACCACCAAAAACTTGTCCTGCTCTCCAACAAAGGCTATGTTCATTGCCCGCTGAAAAGTAGCTCCTGCATTGATTAATCCAAATGGCATCCTGGCATACATAAATGTTCCCCATGGTGTGGTAAAAGCAGTCTTCTTTTGATCTTCTGGAAACACAGCTACCTGATTATAGCCAGAAAAACCATCCATCATTGACATTCTGGATGCTCCCACCACTTTCTGCAGGATGTAGTCCATCTTAGGCAGTGGATAATTATCCTTTAGCGATGCTCTATTTAAATTCCTGAAATCCACACATAGCCTTATTTCTCCGTTCTTCTTCCGAACAGGAACAAGGTTTGCTACCCATTCTGAGTATCTCAATGGCACAATTATTTTGGCCTTCAGTAGCTTCTTGATTTCCTTTTCAATAGACGGAAGCAGCAGAGGATATATCTGTCTGAGCTTCTGCTTATAAGGCTTTGCATCTTCCCTCAAAGGAATTTTATGCTGCATTATATTAACATCAAAAGTTTTTAGGTCCTGATAGGACCAAGCAAATACATCTTTATAAGATTGAAACAACTTCAAATATTTTTCTTTATATTCTTCTGGGACCCTTTTAGATAATTTTACAATTTTGGGATCAGCATAAGTACCCAGATTTAAATCTTCTACTTGATCTTCTTCTATCACTTTGTTTGGCTGCAATGGGATATCATCTTTGTTGAATAATCTTTCTAGAGGCACCAGCCCTCTAGGTATAACATTTCCTTTCAGTTGCAGCACTTTATTACCTGCTATTTTCTCCTCCCATCTGTTTTCTGCAATATTTTCAGCTTCTTCTTCCTCATTGTCATCAATCTCCATATTAGAGAATTCTCCCACTGTCTCCATGAATCTCTTCATCTGTTCATCATCTTCAAATACCTGCCAGTGCTTAATATTATCTGGGATAGATGGCCTGTAACGTACCTCCACTTCATATCTTAAAAGTGGATTTTGAGGAGGACGGAATGTACTGGCAGCTACAGCAAGAGAATCTGCTATTCTGTTTTGCTCCCGGGGCATGAACTGTATATTAAATGCTGAGAAGAAATTCTCTATCATGTCCCATACTTCGTTTCTGTAAGCTCTCAGCCGAGGATGCTTGGTTTGGCATTGATTTATGATCTGCCTTACTACCAGCTCAGAGTCTCCCATGACTTTTAGACTTTGGATGCCCATGTTTCTAGCTGTCTGTAGTCCCAATAATAGTGCTTCATATTCGGCCACATTATTGGTAGCCTCATATTCCAATTTGAAGGACAGTGGCACCCATTTTCCTGTGGGGGAGATTAACAATACCCCAACTCCATTTCCTTCTCTTGAATTTGCCCCATCAAAATGTAAGGTCCAAATTTCTGATTCCTAATTTTCTTTAGGCTGCTCAGTTTGGATTTGACCAAAAAGGGGCTCATGGGCATAATTTAGATTTTCTTCTAACATCAAGCATGAGAAGTCTCCCTCTTTGTTATACACTGGGGAATTCTCTGAGCAGTCAACCTTAGTTACCATTTTAACAAATCTAGTCTCCCTGTATAACCTCCTCTCATGGCCTCCAAAGACTGGGACAGTAGCATATGTTAAATCCAATTTGATTGACCCACCAATTTTTGTACCCCAGGACCTTGACAGCAGCATACCAAAGCGGGCTGGGATATCAGCAACCACAATGTCCATGACCACACTCTTTGCTGGAATTTGGGCCAAATTGACCACTAAATCTTTAATCATTCCCAAGCATTTAACCCTTTTGGAATCAAATGAATATAGGTCTTTGTATGGTCTTGTAATTTGCAGTCCTAGTTGTTCCATGATAGACAGAGGCATAAGATTATGGGAAGCCCCAGAATCTAACATAAAATTGTGTAACAATAGGTCATGAATAACTAGAGACACATAAAAAGGAGGAGTAGAAGGGTCTATCTCCTCGACATGTGGGCCGAAGACTACCATGGGCCTTTCTTCTTGAAGGTTTAAACTATCAGGCGCGATTGGTATTTTAGGAGGGAGCATGAAGGAAGTAACTTGGGACTGATATACATGCTGTTTTAATAGTTCGGTCAGGGGGACTGGAATCTTAATTTTCTCAAGTTCTTTTTGCAGATTGAAAGTAGGTGGGGGCTTTTCTATCACTACTTCTTTCGACTCTTTATTTTCAGCTGAAGAATTAATTTCTTTTGACACTGACTCAGCATTAGGAGGACTGACTATTTTTGAAGAAGAAGAAATCTGATCATTAGGCTGCAAGGGAGCATTTAGAGGACTCTTACCTTTTTCTATGTTTCTCTTTGTTGCTGACTCCTTCTGAGCAGGTGCTTCTTTCTGAGGAGGCTCCTCTTCTTGATCTTGAATTCTGGTCCTCTTCCTTGAAGATCTGAGATCGTATTTTACATTGAATTATGCTTGCATGAAATCAGAAAAATGCTTACAATAATGGTCAATCTCTGCTTCTTCTTCTTCGTCTTGCAATGGGCATTCTATATCATCATTATTTGAAAAAGCCAGATTTGAATCTTCTAATCCATAAGAAGCATCTTCAGTGGAGTCTTCTGCTGGACCTTCCAAGTACAATGGATGTGGTACTTGGTCTGGTTGCTCCTTTGCTTCTCTCGGCAGTATCTGCAATGGTGGTCTTTTATACTGAGGATTGTATCCTCTGTTTGGAGCATTGTAAAAATTCTTGGGAGCTGAACTCTTAGCTTCCAGTTCAAGCTTGACCATATTCTTTATCATTTCGCTTATCTCATCCATTTTATCTGATTCTTTATCTTGATTAGAGGTGGAAACCTCTTCTTTGCCTCTCCTCCTAGTATCTTGTTCAATTTTTCCCTTTAATTTCCCAGTGGAGGCAAAGTTTGCTTCCAACTCTAGAGCATCTGACTGAGCATCATCTAAAGTGGCAGGTTTTCTTTCTCTCAATGAGAATCCAAAGTAAAAATCAAAGGCTGCTATAAAAACTATCTTGGCAGCTGCTTCATGGGGCTTCATTTCAGGCGGAAGGCTCAAATATAACTTGTTGAATCTTTTAATAAACTCCGATACTCCTTCATTATGCTTCTTCTTCAAAGTATTAAATTTAGTAAGACACTGACCATAATCTTTCTTTTCTCCCCACTTCCTGAGGAGAGTATTCTCCATCTCGTCCCAGGTAGAAACAGAACAATTTCCCAATGTCTTGAACCATTTTCTGGCTTCACCCTCCAAATATTGAACAAATAATCTTAAGACCACATCCAGATGCTCAACATTTAAATTTTCTGCAAAGGAACAGAAAATCTCAAGATGTTTCTAAGCATCAATTTCATTTTCACCGTTAAATCTTGGCAGAATCTTCAAAAATACTTCTGGCATATCATTTAGCACTTGGGGTAAGGCCAGTGGAGCGTATTTGTTCAATAGAAAAGCAAGAACATTAGCCATTGGAGGAGGTGGGGGTTGTGCAACAGTCTGAGATACAAATGAAGGAAGAGGAGTAGGAGGAAGTGGAGTATGTATAAAAATGGGAATAAATTGCACAGAAGCCTGAGGTGTGGTTGGGAATAGTTCACGGTTAACAGCAGCTACTTCTGTGACTTCTTTAATTTCCTCAGCCTCAGGAGTAGGGTGAGAATCTTCTTCAATCCAGGCCCTTCCTCTACGTGGAGTTTCTGAGTAAAACTCGGGATTTTCTGTTCTGATTTCTTGAGAAGAGGAGGGCGGATGATCTTCAACGGAATATTCAGGGTTTTCAGCACGAACTGATTTCCTCTCCTTCCAAACTCTTTTGTGAATTATCTTCTTTGGGTCAGACACGTAAGGTTTCTTGGACTGAGATGTATCTGACCTCAAATGTGGCTTACGAGGAGCCAGGACTACCAATAAATTTATGAAATAAGGAACAGTGGAGTCGCCAAGGTGAGAGATACAAAACTCTTCAACTCTCCGTGATCACATGATTAGAGAGTGAAAACAATTTGTCGAGGCCCAGGGAAACTGATATTCTCAAATTCGATCCCCGGCAACGGCGCCAGAAAGATGTCGTGGACAATTTTGTCACCCCTAGAGACAGCCTAGAGTTTCCATAGACCAGTGCCTAGGACATCTTAATATAGCAAGGAGCTCATCATATAGCTTTGGTTGTCAATCCAAAAGCTCACTTACTATCTCTTGTTAAAAAAGGAAATTAGTTTAAAAGGGACCAATCTCTCTCAGAAGCTGATACAAAGATAAGAATAGTGTAGGAACATCATGCAAAACTCCAATACAAAAACATCAGACAGTTAAGAGACAGCTTACTTTAAAGAGGGCCAGTTCAAATAATATACCACAGAAATCAAGTATCAGAAAGTGAATGCAGTGAAGAAACATGAAAGAGATATTAGCTAACATGAGACTGATACCCAGATACACAACATAATCACATATGGGCTTATCCAACTAAGAATCCATACATGACAATGGCGTTTTAAAAGCACCCTCCTCAAGTAACTAATATAGCAGAAAATATGAATGAGAAGAACATGGAACAATATATCATGACTAGGCCTATTTAAAGCGCTTGACCAACCCCAGTATGGGCACCAACTAGGATGAATCCTTACTAAAGATATGTGAGCCACTCGCATTCTAGATCATGATACAAGAAGATAAATAGCATGAAATGAGATGTTATATTAACACATAAGAGAAAATTACATACTGTGAGATACCAAAGACCAGAATCCTCGTTACAGTTATAACTCCTCCTCACTGAGACCCTACGGGCTCTGAACCTTCATACAGAAGTGTTACAAAATGTATACAAAAGCCTTCTCACTACACAGTTTGCTGATAGAAATCTGGAACCTTTCTAATGTCTTATTTCGGGTTTTTATAGAAAATATAGAGAATTTAGAGGAGGAGTGTAGGTGAGCACATGAGATGACTTGATTTGAACAAAATGGCGGAAAAAATTGTGTCCACACCGTGAATGACTAAATATAAATGATCGTACTTCTTACACAGCTCCTAGAAATAAATGCTAGAGATGAAATCTCCTTATAACAAGACACACATAAAATATACAAATGCTATGTAATTATGTGAGGAGGAAAATCACGTAAGAAAACCTTGAGGTTGCTTGCAAGAATAAATGAACCGGGAAGAAGATCTCTTCAGAGACATGGCATAAGAGAAAATCTTTCATGAACCTTCGTACTTTCCCGAGAAGAAAATCAAATTTAAATATAATCTCAGGTATGATTTTTAATGCATTGTGACTTCTGCTTGATCTAGAAAATCTCTCGTCCGATACCCTTGTCTTTTAACACCAGATATGAGCTCATAATCTTCAATGAGGTAGTTGAAATCTTTAATTCTTTGCTGATGTTCTTTGCAGGAGCATTTATATCCCCATACGCTAACTGGCATCTTTAAATTGTCCTTGGAGAGTTCGAAATATTTTAAATCCAACTCTTGCGATGGATGTCTTATCATGGCAGCTTTCAGGACCCTTCTTCATAATGACAGCTTCAATTGAATTGCCTTCTGAGATGCTCTATTGCTACGGCCAAGACTGTGAACTAAAACATCTTTCCGTTTGTTGAAACCCTGCAAAATCCACCAACACATTAGAAAAACCAGGTAGAAGTGGGATGGACGAGGAGGTGTCGACGATAATGACGGTGAGGACATGGCTGATTGACAAGAACGTGCAGGGTGGTGGAGAAAATAAGATGGAAGCTTTTGATAATTAGAGGGAACGCAGGTTTTCTACGTAAAATGGTTTGAACGTGGCAGCGGAATAAAACAATGAATACCAATAAACACACATATATATATTCGGCAGGGGAGAACGCCACGGACACACGGGAATACGACACATGGGTGTAGGAAGGACAGGTGGGTGGATGACGTGGCTGCGGGGTCAACAGACAGAGAAGACTGGATTCTGGGCCGTCGGATTTTGGAAGACAGATCAACGGCTCGAAGGCGATGGGAGCGGCGTAATGGTGGGCCACAGGACACAACGGACACAGGTTAACATGCAAGCAGCTTTGGAGAATATCCGTCGTTGGATTGAGGTCGACAGATCCAACGGCGCGGGTGAATTCCGCTGCCCGGCCATTGTACAACCTTTAACGCGCGAAAAAGTGGTTTTTCGGGCCCGTACCAAAGACACGCGGTGCGCGTTCACTGGAATCACTGGCGTTTGGTTGAAAACCGACGGCTCGGTGGAGGTGGTGTGAAATTAACCGTTGGTTTTCTGCGGTGGGATACGGACGCGGGGGCCACCATATAAAATGGTCTCCGCTCCGTCCATTGGCTTCGAATCTGAGGTTACAATTGCGCCCGAAAACATTTATTGTTAAGCTCCCTTTCCTTCTGGCCTGAGGTTTTGCTCTCGGGACATATGGAAACCAAAACATGGAGGGCTAAGATCTTAGGACTAGGCCTGATAAACTTTAAATCATGGGTTTTAACCTTGGCACAGTGTATTTTATGAGCGGAAAAGGTAACCATAGACAAAATATGGAGGTCTATGGCTGTGAAAGATGTTTTAAACAGATCAAAAGGGACTCAGGGGCCAAAATTTTAAATAGGGGGGATGATATGCACAACATCGACTCCATCTGGGGACGACGTGTTCATCCTTGGACATGTCGAGAACACGCAGACCACTGAACATTTCTGTATGTACATTTTGTTTTTCAATTCCTCTGCGTTTCTTCTGATAATTTTGCCAGCATCCTTTCTTTATAAAAATAAAAGCTAAAACAACTTATATACAATATAATACAACAGGCATTCCCAGCCTCCCATCAAAATTGAAAGTAAGGCTTGAGAAATTGGCCATTCACAGGGGCATCCAGCAGATCACCCTGTAGATTTTCTAACATATAAGCATTATTTCCTCCTTGATTCACAATTTTGAATGGGCCAAACCACAATGGATCAAATTTAGCATGTTTGCCTTTTTCTGCTCTCCGAACGTCCCATCTGAGAACCAGGTCTCCAATTTGAAATTTCCTATCTTTCGCATGCCGATCAAATACATTCTTCATTTTCTCCTGATATTGTATCAATCTCTGATTCACCTGGTTCCGTGTCAGCCGAGATTGGTATTGATTAATTCTTCTCAATTACGTCATCCGGTTCTTCCCCCAAGTTTCGCATAAAACGTGCTACTGGTAACGCCAATTGCACAAGAAACACAGCTGCTCGCCCATACACCAGCTCATAGGGAGATTTCCCTGTTGCTCTCTTGCTGGTTATCCTATTCGCCCATAGAGAAAATTTTAATTGGGAGTCCCAATTCTTCTGAGTCTCATTTATTGTTTTCTTCAAGGCCCTCACCAGGGTTTTATTAGAAGACTCTGCTAAGCCATTTCCATGTGGATAGTGTGCTATGGAATGGGTCAATATGATGTTATACTGTTGGCAGAAATTTACAAATCTGGCAGACTTGAAAGCCTGAGCATTATCAGTTACAATTCTAGCAGGACAGCCAAACCTGGATATGATATTTTCCTCCATAAACTTGATTATCACAGCATCCGTAGCATTTCTTGTAGTTATGGCTTCCACCCATTTTGTGAAATAATCTGTGGTTGTTAGTATCCATTTATATTGGCCACTTGATGGGGGATGTATTTCTCCTATGAAATCTAATCCCCATTTCTGAAATGGCTCATTTACATGAATAGGAATCAAGGGCAAAGCTCCTAATTTCTGTCTTTCTGCAAATCTTTGGCACTTGTCACATGCCCTGACCCAAGTAAAAGCATCTGTAAATAATTTTGTCCAGTAAAATCCGGCCTTCAAGATTTTATGAGCTGTAGCCCTCCAGCTATAATGTCCTCCACATATTCCCTCGTGAAATTCTGTTATAATATTTTCCACTTCATTTTCTGTGAGGCATAATAGTAATATACCTGAAGGGTCCTTCCAATATAGCTGACCATTAGCAATTATGTATCTCTGGGATTTCATTCTTACAGCTCTGTATTTTAGCTTATCGCAACTTGGAGGGCAGCTAAGTGTTAAAAGATATTCAATTATTTCGTTATACCAAGGACTAGTGAGATATTTCATGTGTACCTTTTGAGTGGCCATCTCTAATCCTTGCTGTTCTTCTTCTTTATCAGATTCTTCATTAGTTATCATGGATAAATTAATGCCCAAGGCTTGGTGATTTGATTCGGATAACATCTTAGCAAGTCCCTGTCCTTTAATTAGCTTAGTAGGCCTTATGTCCAAATCATACTCCTGTATTTTTGCAATCCATCTTCCTCTTTTACCTTCGCTATCCCCCTGAACAAGAATGTCTTTGACAGCTGCTGTGGGAACATATGCAGTAATGTGAGATTGCAAAACGTAGGTTCTAAAAGCTTTGAGGGAATTTACCAGGGCATATGCCTGCTTTTCCAATATGTTGTACTTTAATTCAGCATCATGTAGCACTTGACTGAAGAAAGCTATAGGCTACTCATATCCATCTTCATTTCTCTGCAATAAGACTCCTGCTACTGTGTGGGGTGAAGCAAATGAAAATATCATAAATGGCTTTGCATAATCTGGCCCAGCTAGCACGGGGGCTTCAACAAATGCATGTTTTATCTTTGTAAATGCATCTTTGGACTCCTGGGACCATCTTACTTCATTATCCTTTTTCAACATATCAGTTATATGCCTAACTATTTCAGCATAGTTAGGAATAGACCTTCTCAAAAAATTAATTCGGCCTAAAAACACCTGCACTTCCTTCTTATTCCTGGGTAAAGGAATACTGTTTATCACTTCAACTCTCTTAGGGTCTATTTTCACACCATCTTTATTTATAATGTGCCCTAAGAGTTTTCCCTCATCTAATGCAAATAGAGATTTTTGGGGATTGACGGAAAGGCCATACCTTCTGCATTTTTCAAAAGTTCTTCTTAAATGCTCAATATGCTCATCATCATTCTTTGAAAATACTGTGATATCATCAAGATATACCACCAAAAACTTGTCCTGCTCTCCAACAAAGGCTATGTCCATTGCCCTCTGAAAAGTAGCTCCTGCATTGATCAATCTGAATGGCATTCTGGCATACATAAATGTTCCCCATGGTGTAGTGAATGCAATTTTCTTCTGATCCTCTGGGAGTATGGCCACCTGATTATAACCAGAGAAACCATCCATCATTGACATTCTAGATTCTCCCACCACTTTCTGCAGGATGTGATCCATTCAGGCAAGTTGATAATTATCCTTTTTTTACGATGCCTCATTTAAATTCCCCGAAATCCACACACAACTCATTTCTCCTTTCTCAGAATGTTTGCTACCCATTGTGGTATCCTCAATGTGCCAATTATTTTAATTTCAGAGTTTGATTTCTTTAATAGAGTAAGTAAAGAGATTTATCTGTCTGAAGTCATGAGGGCTGCATCTTCCTCGTTGAAGTTTGTCAGATACATTGATATCAGTTTTAGTCTATAGATTTCAGAGGCAAATACATCTTTATAAGATTGAAACAACTTCAAATATTTTTCTTTATATTCTTCTGGGACCCTTTTAGATAATTTTACAATTTTTGGATCAGCATAAGTACCCAGATTTAAATCTTCTACTTGATCTTCTTCTATCACTTTGTTTGGCTACAATGGGATATCATCTTTGTTGAATAATATTTCTAGAGGCACCAGCCCTCTAGGTATAACATTTCCTTTCAGTTGCAGCACTTTATTACCTGCTATTTTCTCCTCCCATCTGTTTTCTGCAATATTTTTAGCTTCTTCTCCTCATTGTCATCAATCTCCATATTAGAGAATTCTCCCACTGTCTCCATGAATCTCTTCATCTGTTCATCATCTTCAAATACCTTCCAGTGCTTCACACTATCTGGGATAGATGGCCTATAACGTACCTCCAATTCGTATCTTAAAATTGGATTCTAAGGAGGACGGAATGTACTGGCAGCTACAGCAAGAGAATATGCTATTCTGTTTTTCTCCCGGGGCATGAAATGTATGCTAAATGCTGAGAAGAAATTCTCCACCACGTCCCACACTTCGTTTCTGTAAGCTCTCAGCCGAGGATGCTTGGTTTGGCATTGATTTCTGATCTGCCTTACCACCAGCTCAGAGTCTCCCATGACTTTTAGACTTTGGATGCCCATGTTTCTAGCTGTCTGCAGTCCCAATAATAGTGCTTCATATTCGGCTACGTTATTGGTAGCCTCATATTCCAATTTAAAGGACAGTGGCACCCATTTTCCTATAGGAGAGATTAATAACACCCCAGCTCCATTGCCTTCCCTTGAATTTGCTCCATCAAAATATAAATTCCAAATTTCTGATTCCTGATCTTCTTTAGGCTGCTCAGCTTGGATTTGACCAAAGAGGGGCGCATGTTCATAATTTTGATTTTCTTCTAGCTTCAAACATGAGAAGTCTCCCTCTTTGTTATAAACTGGGGAATTATCTGAGCAGTCAGCCTTAGTTACCATTTTAACAAATCTAGTCTCCCTGTATAACCTCCTTTCCTGGCCTCCAAAGACTGGGACGCAGTATACGCAAATCCACTTGATTGACTCCAATTCAATTTTTGTACCCTGCATCTCGAGAATAACATGCCAAAGCTGCTGATGTCGCACCACAATGTCCATGACCACACTCTTTGCTGGAATTTGGGCCAAATTGACCACTAAGTCTTTAATCATTCCCAAGCATTTAACTCTTTTAGAATCAAATGAATATAGGTCTTTGTATGGTCTTGTAATTTTCAATCCTAGTTGTTCCATGACAGACAGAGGCATAAGATTATGGGAAGCCCAAGAATCTAACATACAATTGTGTAACAGCAGGTCATGAATAACTAGAGACACATAAAAAGGAGGAGTAGAAGGGTCTATCTCCTCGACATGTGGGCCTAAGACTACCATGGGTCTTTCTTCTTGAAGGTTTAAAATATCAGGCACAATTGGTACTTCAGGTGGAAGCATGAAAGAAGTAACTTGAGACTGATATACAGGCTGTCTTAATAGTTGGGTCAGGGGGGCTGGAATCTTAATTTTCTCAAGTTCTTTTTGGAGATTAAAAGCAGGAGGGGGTTTTTCTATTACAACTTCCTTTGACTCTTTATTGTCAGCTGAAGATTTAACTTATTTTGACACTGTCTCAGCATTAGGAGGACTGACTATTTTTGAAGAAGAAGGAATCTGGTCATTAGGCTGCAAGGAAGCATTTAGAGGACTCTTACCTTTTTCTATGTTTCTCTTTGTTGCTGGTTCCTTCTGAGCGGGTGCTTATTTCTGAGGTGGCTCCTCTTCTTGTTCTTGAGTTAGGGTCTTCTTCCTTGAAGATCTGAGATCATACTTTACATTGAACTTTGCTTGCATGAAATCAACAAATTGTTTACAATAATGGTCAATCTCTGCTTCTTCTTCTTCGTCTTGCAATGGGCATTCTATATCATCATTATTTGAAAAAGCCAGATTTGAATCTTCTAATCCATAAGCAACATCTTCAGTGGAGTCTTCTGCTGGACCTTCCAAGTACAATGGATGTGGTACTTGGTCTGGTTGCTCCTTTGCTTCTCTCGGTAGTATCTGCAATGGTGGTCTTTTATACTGAGGATTGTATCCTCTGTTTGGAGCATTGTAAAATTTCTTGGGAGCTGAACTCTTAGCTTCCAGTTCAAGCTTGACCATATTCTTTATCATTTTGCTTATTTCATCCATTTTATCTGAATCTTTATCTTGATTAGAGGTGGAAACCTCTTCTTTGCCTCTCCTCCTAGTATCTTGTTCAATTTTTCCCTTTAATTTCCCAGTGGAGGCAAAGTTTGCTTCCAACTCTAGAGCATCTGATTGAGCATCATCTAAAGTGGCAGGTTTTCTTTCTCTCAATGAGAATCCAAAGTCAAAATCAAAGGCTGCTATAAAAACTATCTTGGTAACTGCTTCATGGGGCTTCATTTCAGGCGGCAGGCTCAAATATAACTTGTTGAATCTTTTAATAAACTCTGATACTCCTTCATTATGCTTCTTCTTCAAAGTATTAAATTTAGTAAGACACTGACCATAATCTTTCTTTTCTCCCCACTTCCTGAGGAAAGTATTCTCTATCTCGTCCCAGGTGGTCACAGAACGATTTCCCAATGTCTTGAACCATTTTCCGGCTTCACCCTCCAAAGATTGAACAAATAATCTTAAGACCACATCTAGATGCTCAACATTTAAATTTTCTGCAAAGGAACAAAAAGTCTCAAGATGTTTTTGAGCATCAATTTCATTTTCACCGTTAAATCTTGGCAGAATCTTCAAATAATCCTATGGCATATCATTTAGCACTTGGGGTAAGGCCAGTGGAGCGTATTTGTTCAATAGAAAAGCAGGAACATTAGCCATTGGAGGAGGTGGGGGTTGTGCAACAGTCTGAGATACAAATGAAGGAAGAGGAGTAGGAGGAAGTGGAGTATGTATAACAATGGGAATAAATTGCACAGAAGCCTGAGGTGTGGTTGGGAATAGTTCACGGTTAACAACAGCTACTTCTGTGACTTATTTAATTTCCTCAGCCTCGAGAGTAGGGTGAGAATATTCTTCAATCCAGGCCCTTCCTCTACTTGGAGTTTCTGAGTAAAACTCCGGATTTTCTGTTCTGATTTCTTGAGAAGAAGAGGGCAGATGATCTTCAACGGAATATTCAGGGTTTTCAGCACGAACTGATTTCCTCTCCTTCCAAACTCTTTTGTGAATAATCTTCGCTGGGTCAGACACGTAAGGTGTCTTGGACTGAGATGTATCTGACCTCAAATGTGGCTTACGAGGAGCCAGGACTACCAATAAATTTATGAAATAAGGAACAGTGGAGTCGCTAAGGTGAGAGATACGCAACTCTTCAACTCTCTGTGCTCACCTGATTAGAGAGTGAAAACAATTTTTCGAGGCCCAGGGAAACCGATATTCTCAAATTCAATCCCCGGAAACGGCACCAGAAAGATGTTGTGGACAATTTTGTCACCCCTAGAGACAGCCTAGAGTTTCCATAGACCAGTGCCTAGGACATCTTAATATAGCAAGGAGCTCATCATATAGCTTGGGTTGTCAATCCAAAAGCTCACTTACTATCTCTTGTTAAACAAGGAAATTAATTTAAATGGGACCAATCTCTCTCAGAAGCTGATACAAAGATAAGAATAATGTAGGAACATCATGCAAAACTCCAATACAAAAGCATCAGACAGTTAAGAGACAACTTACTATAAAGAGGGCTAGTTCAAATAATATACCACATAAATCAAGTATCAGAAAGTGAATGCAGTGAAGAAACATGAAAGAGATATTAGCTAACATGAGACTGATACCCAAATACACAACAGAATCACATATGGGCTTATCCAACTAAGAATCCATACATGACAATGGCGTTTTAAAATCACCCTCCTCAAGTAACTAATATAGCAGAAAATATGAATGAGATGAACATGGAACAGTGTATCATGACTAGGCCTATTTAAAGCGCTTGACGAACCTCAGTATGGGTACCAACTAGGATGAATCCTTACTAAATATTAGTGAGCTACTCGCATTCTAGAGCATGATACAAGAAGATAAATAGCATGAAATGAGATGTTATATTAACACATAAGAGAAAATTACATACTGTGAGATACCAAAGACCAGAATCCTCATTACAGTTATAACTCCTCCTCACTGAGACCCTACGGGCTCTGAACCTTCATACAGAAGTGTTACAAAATGTATACAAAATCCTTCTCACTACAAAGTTTGCTGATAGAAATCTGGAACCCTTCTAATGTCTTATTTCTGGGTTTTTATAGAAAAGATAGAGAATTCTAGAGAAGGAGGTAGGTGGAGCACACTTAATGACTTGATTTGAACAAAATGGCGGAAAACATTCCCACACTGTGAATGACTAAATATAAATGACTGTACTTTACAATCTGCCTCTAGAAATAAATGCTAGGAGATGAAAATCTCCTTATAAACAAGACACAAATAATAAAATATACAAATGCTATGTACTTGGCTGGAGGAGGAAAATCTGTTGCAATAAAACCTTGAGGTTGCTTGCAAGAATAAATGAACTGGGAAGAAGATCTCTTCAGAGACATGGCATAAGAGAAAATATTCATGAACCTTCTGTACTTTCCTGAGAAGAAAATCAGCTGAAATATAATCTGTAGGGTATGATTTTTAATGTATTGTACCCACGGCTTGATCTAGAAAATCTTTGGTCCGATACCCTTGTCTTTTAACACCAGATATGAGCTCATAATCTTCAATGAGGTAGTTGAAATCTTTAATTCTTTGCTGATGTTCTTTGCAGGAGCATTTATATCCCCATACGCTAACTGGCATCTTTAAATTGTCCTTGGAGAGTTCGAAAGATTTTAAATCCAGCTCCTGCGATGGATGTCTTATCATGGCGGCTTTCAGGACCCTTCTTCATAATGACAGCTTCAATTGAATTGCCTTCTTAGATGCTCTATTGCTGCGGCCAAGACTGTGAACTAAAACATCTTTCCGTTTGTTGAAACCCTCCAAAATCCACCAACACATTAGAAAAACCAGGTAGAAGTGGGATGGACGAGGAGGTGTCGACGATAATGACGGTGAGGACATGGCTGATTGACAAGAACGCGCAGGGTGGTGGAGAAAATACGATGGAAGATTTTGATAATCAGAGGGAATGCAGGTTTTCTACGTAAAATGGTTTGAACGTGGCGGCGGAATACAATAATGAATACGAATAAACACACATATATATATTCGGGAGGGGAGAACGCCACAGACACACGAGAATACGACACATGGGTGTACGAAGGACAGGTGGGTGGATGACGTGGCTGCAGGGTCAACAGACAAAGAAGACTGGATTCTGGGCCGTCGGATTTTGGAAGACAGATCAACAGCTCGAAGGCGATGGGAGCGGCGTAATGGTGGGCCACAGGACACAACAGACATAGGTTAACGTGCGAGCAGCTTTGGAGAATATCCGCCGTTGGATTGAGGTCGACAGATCCAACGGCGCGGGTGAATTCCGCTGCCCGGCCATTGTACAACCTTTAACGTGCGAAAAAGTGGTTTTTCGGGCCCGTACCAAAGGCACGCGGTGCGCGTTCGCTGGAATCGCTGGCGTTTGGTTGAAAACCGCCGGCTTGGTGGAGGTGGTGCGAAATTAACCGTTGGTTTTCTGCGGTGGGATACGGATGCGGGGGCCACCATATAAAACAGTCTCCACTCCGTCGATTGGCTTCGAATCTGACGGTTACAATTGCGCTCGAAAACATTTATTGTTAAGCTCCCTTTCCTTCTGGGCTGAGGTTTTGCGCTCGGGACATATGGAAACCAAAACATGGAGGGCTAAGATCTTAGTACTAGGCCCGATAAACTTTAAATCATGGGTTTTAACCTTGGCACAGTGTATTTTATGAGCGGAAAAGGTAACCATAGACAAAATATGGAGGTCTGTGGCTGCGAAAGATGTTTTAAACAGATCCAAAGGGACTCGGGGGCCAAAATTTTAAATAGGGGCACTGATATGCACAACACACATAAATCTCATAAATTATGGAGCTACACATGTCTCCATCATTGCACCTAATGATAAAAGGACACTCTTACCCCTAAACCCTAAACTACCTTCGAACCCTTTACCATACTTTCAATAATTTCATTATGTTAATTTCATACTTTCAATAGTTTCCCTAAATATGTCATCATAAATCAAATGCATGTTAAAATCATAGCTAAAGGTACAAAGGGAATTTGTTAGTAGAATATAAATTACAAAAGATCCTATTGAGAAAATATATATAATTGCAAATACAAAATTTCACAACAACAACAAACAAATTATTATAAATGTTAAAGAAAGTTATGAAGAATTCTATTGCGTATTCCCATTTCAATCTTGTAGTGATCAAATTATTTAATCCTTATGGCTACTTTCCTCATATAGATGTCTACAAGGAGCTCCCTCACAATTCATAATAAAAATATAGTCAAAATATAAACATGCATTTTATCTCTCTAACCACTATCCAAATCTACCATAAGAAGAAATTCATATCCAACCTCACTCACCATGGCTCCATAAACATGCCCTCATATTTTCCAACACCTTTTTATAATATAAATGTCTAAATGTAGTTGCTTGATGAGAACCCTCTAAATGTATTGGTCGTTTAGAAGTTGCATTTAGTGTTACTTTTAGAAATATTTCAAGAAGTGGTGCTTCAAAATTACCATTTTTTAAGAGGTAGTTTTTTGACATTTTGAATATTAGTTATAAAGTATCAACATATTTTCTTTAATTGTTACATTTTTAATTTAAATTTTATTTTTATTTTTATTTTCAATGACATATTTTCTTTGCTTCAATGTTCCTTTTTTTCTTAACTGAAAATTTAAATTATTAATTTTTTTAAGAATAGTTCATAAGGATCAATATCTGTTAATATTTTGTAAATGGGGTATCAGGCTATGTGGGCTTGATTTCGTGGAACACTCCATTATCAAGCACACTTAAGCCAAAGGATTCTTAGGATAGGTGAACCCCTAGGAATTCTTCATTACTAGATGCAAGAACCGAAGGTGATGATTGATGCTATGTAATTATTTTTTATTGTTTCAATCCCATTTCTTCATCCCTATGAGCATCACTAAATTTTACGTGTGCTAAGTGGATCACACAAAATCATGAGAAATTTCTCAGTTGTAATTAATACATGTGGATATTGATCATATATTATTGACATGCTCTATACAAATAATCTCAAAAATGATATCTCATATTTTGAATTGATTAGATAAAAGAGTGAAGGGAGCTCTAACAAAATATCTCAAAAGGCGCAATACTTGCTAAATTTATGGTGAATGAGGTAGCAATCTAATTGGAATTAATTACAAGAAAAACTCTATAGTTATGCACATTTGATCCAAAGGAGTCTTGGGATCGGTGACCTTACAAGAAGTGTTGGTTATTGGGTGCAAGCTCCAGAGGTGATACTTGTTGTTAATATATTCATTTTTCTAGGTTAAATTCTACTCCTTCACCCCTATAAGCATCATAAAATGTAATGTGTGCTAAGTGGGCTATCCAAAATCATGATAAATTGGTCAATTGCAACTAAAACTCACACATAGGTGTCATTAAACCCTCATTTCTAAAATAAAGAGTAGATGGAACTCTAAATAAATAGCTCATACAACACAATACTTGATAAGATTTTACAAATGGGGTAGCAAGCTAAGTGGGCTTAACTATAGAGGAAAATCCATAGTTAAGTGTGCTTGACCTAGAAGATTCATGGGATGGGTGACCTCCTGTGAGGTCTTGATTATAAAGTGAAAACTATGAAGGTGATGATTGATTCTATGGGATTCATTTCAGTAGTTTCAATCACACTTTCTTTTCAATATTATTTGTTGTTGTATTCCAACATATTGCACAAAAAAATTGAAATCAATGTACTAAAGTCAATTTTACCCATTGTACAAACATTGAAACCAATGTTGGTATCAAATGCAATAAAATATTTTCTAAAAAAATATTAATTTTACAAAGATTGAAATTTGTGCACTATAATGAACTCGATCATATGAAGCATTCAAAGTAATTTTCCATCTAATATACAAATACCAAAATCATTGCACTATATTAAGCACAATTCAAAAAACAACTTAGTCCATTGTACAAACACTCAAATCAATGTTGATATCAACAATACAAACACCAAAATCAATGCACGATCAATTTCATGCATTGCACATCTCAACATTAACCACATAAGCATCTTTGTTGGTTTACAAGTTTTATATTGCTCATTTTTTAATTTATGAAATCAATGCACAAAATCATTCTTCACTATATCATCACTAAAATCAATGTATTGATCAAAAAGAGTAATAAAATGCAAATCGAGGGTTCTTAGGCATTTTCACTAAAGGATTAATTCCCAAGGCTTCTTCCATCTTCATAGGAGTGATCTACACATAGATATTACCAACTAGGGAGATACACTTGTCTCCTTTACTCTCCCTAATGCTAAAGGTAATATTATTTCTAAAATATAAGCTACCATTCAACCCCTTTAGTGTACTTACAATTATTTCACTACATTAATCATATTAAAATTTGTAGGCCTTTTAGAAAATGTTGCTCTTGGATATGACTAAGTTTCCTTATACATCGTGTGAAATTAAATGTTTATATATGTTTTTGCATCTCAATTTCTAGTTTGCTACCTTTTAATGCTTAAGAAACTTCTCTAACCTTATACGCTCACATTTTCAATAACTAGTGCACCTCTAGAAATATTCCCAATATTTAGATTTTGTGATTGTCAAATGTAAATTTATAAATTGGATATTTGATTCAGTCAATCTAGATATCCATCATGTGGATTATTTAATTTAACTATTAATTAAATTACAAAACATTCTCATAATTATTTACCTTAACTATTGATTAAAGTACAAAACATTGTCAAACACATATACAACATATGCTTTCTAGGGTCGCTTCACATTGTTAATAAATTTAAATTATTGATGCATGATATTTCTTTCCATTTCCACTATCTAGTCTACTTTATGGAGTTGTGTTTTCATTTCATGTGTGTCGTGTGTTACATTATTTCCAATCTCTATTGCTCATAATTTGCATTTGAGTGATTATCTTAACGGTCTCCATGTCCATCAACCAACCAAAGATGTATGCTTTGTTTCTTTCCTTTCTTTTAAATGTTTGGTTGGGGTCATGGATTTTTTTAAGTTTTAGATTGCTACTTTTGTCATTTCTTAAATCAATGCATTGAATTATTTTCACTATATCATCATTGAATTTAGACATTGATTAAGAATAGTAATTAAAAGGAAAGAAGGATGGTCATAGGCATCTTCACTCATCTTCACTCGAGAATTTATGGCCAAGATTGTTTCATCCTCACAAATTTACACAAAAATCTCAGAAATTAGGGAGCTACAATTGTCTCCCTCACTCTCCCTAATGATAAAAATACACTATTACCCATAAACCCTAAACTACCTTCCAACCCTTTACCATGCTTTCAGTAATTTCATTATGTTAATTTCATACTTTCAATAGTTTCCATGGAGGTGTCATCATAAATCTATATAAAATATGAAATCATTAAATCTATATAAAATATGAAATCATTAAATAGTATTTTTATTTTTATTTTTTCATTTATTAAAATTTATTAAAAAATAATTTAAAAGATAGTTTTATCTAAATAATTTAAATTTAAATTTAAATAAAGTATAAAATAAAAATATAATTTAACTCATTCATCATCCACCACATTCTATTCAATATAAAATTATGGGATATTTGAATAAGCACATGTTACATAAATAGGAGTGGTCTATAGAGGTGGAGGCCAGAATAATTGTCTTCATGGTCAAAAGTGGCTAGAATCTTGCCAATTTTTTTTTTTTTTTTTTAATTTAGTAATGATAGTGTTTGATTTATGTTTTTGATGATGGAAATAGATTCAACACCATCAAAAACCTTTGGGGCACCTAAAATCTTGAAGTTTGACAATTATAAAAATTCATACCAAATTTTATCAAAATTTTACCAACTTTCTATGATTTTCAACAAATTTGCAAGGCTATTAGACTACGGCCATAAATATAAGTGTAAAAGATTTTAGTAATATTCAACTTATGACTCAGAGTTTGGTTCCACTGTGAAGAGTGTGTTGTTAAGACACTTGTGATGAAAAAATCATCAGTTCCAATTCCTGGTGGGCAAAAAGTAAATCCGGTCATGATAAGAGTTGGTGTGGCCAAGGCTCGATTAGATCCCCAAATGAATTTGACAACTTAAATATCACCACTTACATCATCTCAAATCCTACACTACTAAACAAAAAGAAATTCTAACATATGACATCCATCATTTCAGTTTGACCACCTTCCCGTCCGTGTAGTGGAAAGTTAATTAGTGATAATTATTCCTTCACGTGATGCGAAAAAGTCAAGAATTTTTCCAATAGGACACATTATAGGTAGTAGTTGGTACATAAATCGATATTTTTGACTGAATCATGGTTTTGGTGGATATGCAATTTTACTTGTGTTGTGTGTTTGAGGGCTATTGAGAAACATTTTTAAATCAAAGTATTAATTTTATCTACTTACTTTAATGCAATGCAATAAGAGTTTAATAATAATAAATAACTATATTTTATAATTGAAAAACTAAAATATGAATTAAGATTATTATTAAGTGATTGAAAAAAAAAAATATGTTTTTTTATTAAAAATCTCCACATTAATTAAGATTATTATTAATTGATTGAAAAAAATTATGTTTTTCAATTAAAACTATTTATTATTAATATAAGATAAGGAAATTTAATTTAAAATTATAATAATAATTATATTTTATGTTATTATAATTATATAATTAGTTAACGATTTTATGCAAGTATAGTATCAAATTAAATTATTTGAAAAGTGAGAAGAATATAGTGTATGTTCAAAGGTGGGATATAATGTATATATTAATTTAATGTATGGATTTATATTAAGTATATTTGACATTTTAATTTTAGATTAGTTAAATTTTAAGAGGGATCAAATTTCTTGAAGTGAAAAAAAAATTTAAAGTAAAAAATTTGAGAAAAAATTTGTATCTCAACTAATTTCATTCATCTTTATGTTTGACATATCCAAAGTTAAGATGGATTTATGAAGGCTCAATTAATGTTCGTCTCAAAATAGTACTATCAAATTTTCAATAGATTTGTTATGTGTCATCAGTAACCTAAATAGTACTATTCAAAAATCACTACCATCATTAAATTTGTTGTGTCATCTCTAACCTAAAAAGTACTATCAATAATGTCATTTCAAAATTTACATGAGGAATATGGTTAATATTGTTATGTGTAATCTCTAACCTAAATAGTACTACCAATAATGTTGTTTCAAAAGTTACATAGGAATAAGGTTAATAACAATCAAGTAATAGAATGCATACAATTAATATGAAACAAATTATATAATGATCTTCTCAATCTATATTCTTGAAATTTTTCTGTAGTAACATATGAACCTTTCTTATCTTTTCATATTAATCATATGAGAAATGAGATTCAAAATGGAGACCATTCAAGCCTTTAAATTAACATATTGTACTAAATGTCGTATCCTACTTTACTTTATTTTCAATATTGATAGTTGTTTTATTCAACATATATACAAGCATTTAAATCAATGTCAGTACCAAATGCAACAAAAAACTTGTTAAGGAATGACTAATTTTACAAACATTGAAATATGTGCCATATAATGAAATCATAATAAAGCATTGAAAGCAAATTTTCATCTAGTGTACAAATACCAAAATCAATGCACTACACTAAGAGCAATGCAACAAACAACTTAGTCCATTGTACAAACACTGAATTCAATATCGATACCCACAATACAAACACTAAAATCAATGCACTATCAATTTCAAGCATTGTACATCTCAACAGTAACCACATATGCATCTTTGTTGGTTTCCAACTTTTATATTGCTCATTTTTTAATTTATGAAATCAATGCACAAAATCATTCTTCACTATATCATCACTAAAATCAATGCACTGATAAAAAAGAATAATAAAAGGCAAACCAAGAGTTCTTAGTCATTTTCACCAAAGGATTAATTTCAAAGGCTTCTTCCATATTCATAGGAGCGATCTACACATAGATATTGGCAACAAGGGAGCTACACACTTGTTTCCATTACTCACCATAATGTTAAAGGTAATATTATTTATAAACTATAAGCTACCCTTCAACCCCTTTAGTGTACTTACAATGATTTAATTACATTAATCATAATATATTTTGCAGGCCATTTAGAAAATTTTGCTCTTGGATATGACTAATCTTCCTTATACATCATGTGAAATTAAATGTTTATATATATTTGCATAATTTTTTTTTTGCTTAAGCAATTTCTCTAATCTTATACACTCACATTTCCAATAACTACTACACCTCTAGAAATATTTCCAATAGTTAAATTTGGTGATTTTCAAATTGTCATTCTATAAAATAGATATTTGATTCAGTCAATCTAGATCTCAACCATGTGGATCATTTAACTTAATTATTGATTAAAGTAAAAAACATTGTCAGAATAATTTATTTTAACTATTGATTAAAGTACAAAACATTGCCAAATACATATACAACATAATTATTTTAGGGCCGCTTCACATTGCTATTAAATTTAAATTATTTATGGATGTTATTTATTTCTAATTTTCATATCTATTCTAGCTTATAGAGTTTTGTTTTCATTTCATGTGTGATTTGTGTTACATTATTTCCAAGCTTTGAAACTCATAATTTGCATTTGAGTGACTGACTTATTGTTTCCATGTCCATCAATCAACCAAAGATGTATGCTTTGTTAATTTCCATTTTTTTAAATATTAGGTTGGGGTCGTGGAATTTTTTAGGTTTTAGATTGTTCCTTTTGTCATTTCTTAAATGAATGCATTGAATTATTTTCACTATAACATCATTGAAATCATCCATTGATTACAAATAGTAATTAAAAGGTAAGAAGGATGGTCATGGGCATCTTCATTAGACAATTATTGGCCAAGATTCTTTCATCCTCACAAATTTACACGTAAATCTCACAAATTAGGGAGCTACTCTTGTCTCCTCAGTCTCCCTAACGATAAAATGGAAGTATTACCCCTAAACCCTAAATTACCTTCCAACCCTTTGTGATCCATAAAATGTCATGGATATTTCACCAGACAATTTGTCACAATAGATCTGATAATAATATATTAAAATACTTAATTTTTACAATATTACATTTTTATTAAAATTCTAGATTTGTAGTTTTAATTGTAATTAGTGCATGCATGCGAATGGAAATTATGTAGAAAGGTAGAGAATGAAAAACTAATCTCACACACATGTAAGACACAATATATGCTCCCTGAGAAACCCTTTCGGGAGAAAACCCAGTTGGAAAGTGAGGTCACTTCGCCCACTTTCTCTGTTTGGAAATATGGTTGCAGGTACAAAGAAGTAATACATGTGCCTCGTGGGTTGCTACAGTGCATATACCTATTTGTGTGCTCTACCTCCTATCTCTCCGGACTATTTTTTCTCATCTATGGGAAACATTCTCCCGAAAGAATGGAATGCCTCTTCCTCCTAGTGGGTCGGCTATAGCACAACCTGATAGCCTACTAGTGGTTAATTTTGACAACATCAACTCTTAAATAGAGTTAAAATATAGACTCTTCTAGATTATTTTACATCACAAAAACATGTCTATTCCCTTTTCCATGAATAATGGGGGCTGACATGGCATCCTCCCGAATTATAGGTGTGAAAACAGGAAGGTCAACCTATGAGTGGCATAACTTTTGCATATGGACTCTCATTGACACACTTCTTACGTTGGAAATATATTTGTGTGTAGAATAGAATTAAATGGTTCCAAGATAAAGCATAAAAGTTTTACCCCTAAAAAAATGTTGTTTGATTCCTCAATACGCTCTCGGAAGGTTTCAAACCCTGTTTTTCCAAATTGGGTCCCACCGGTAAAGATGGTCTCGTGAGTTGATTCGTCCACTTTTTCCACTCCAAATGAATTGATATGGATGAAAAACAATATAATGATCCAATATAGATCACTTTACCATAATTTCAATAATTTCATTATGTTAACTTCATAATTTTAGTAGTTTCCCTAAATGTGCCATCATAGATAAAACATATGTCAAAATCATAGCTAAAGGTACAATGGAAGTTGTTAATAGAATATATATTATAAGAATATCTTATTGAGAAAAAAATATAATTTCAAATATAAGTTTGCACAACAATGCCCAGAGGGTTAACTTGATTGGTCGAGTCTCGATCGTTAAAGTACCTTTTCTATTGAAAGGTCACGAGTTCAATTCCCTCGACACTTGGGGTTTTGCTTCGTGGTTGAGCCAACATGAAGTTATCCTTTCAGGTGGATATACCTGGTACAAATATTCTATGGACGTGAAATCATCAATCTCTCGAGTTTTTCAACCACATAGCAAAAAAAATTGCACAACAACAACAAATAAATTATTACAATTATAAAAGAATGTTATGAAGAATTGTATTGCACAATCATATTTCAATATTGTAGTGATCAAATCCTTCGAGCCTTATGGCTACTTCACTGAACAAGATGTTTACAATTAACTCACTCACAATTCTCTGATAAAAATATAGTCAAAATTAAAACGTGCATTTTATCTCGCTAACCACTATCCAAATCTACCATAAGAAGGGTCATATCCAACATCACTCACATTCTCTCCATAAACGTACCCTCATATTTTCCAACACCTTTTATAATGTAGTCATCTAAATGTAGTTTCTTGAAGAGAACCCTCTAAAGGTATTGGTTGTTTAGAAGTTGCATTTAGTGGTAGTTTTTATATGTATTTTCAGGAAGTTGTGCTTCAAAATCACCATTTTTTTAGAGGTAGTTTTTTGACATCTTGAATTTCCTTAGTTATAAAGTATCAACATCTTTTCTTTAATTGTTACATTTTTTATGTTTATTTTTCAATGACATTTTTTCTTCTTTTTTCTTTGTTTCAATGTTCCTTTTTTTTTCTTAATTTAAAAATTTACATTATTAAATGTTTTAAGAATAGTTCATAAGGAAAAATATCTATTAAGGTTTTGTAAATGGTGTATCTGGCTATGTGGACTTGATTGTGTGGAACACTCCATAGTTAAGCACACTTAAGCCAAAGGAGTCTTGATTGGTGACTCCCTAGGAAGTCTTAGTTACAAGGTGCAGGCACCAAAGGTGATGAACGATGCTATGTAATTATTTTTTATAGTTTCAATTCCATTTCTTCATCCCTATGAGCATCACCTGATGTGACACATGCTAAGCGAATTACTCAAAATTGTGAGAAATTGGTTAGTTGCAATTAATACACATGGATATCAGTCATATATTATTGAATTTCTATATACAAATAATCCCAAAAATGATACCTCATATTTTGGACTACTTAGATAAAAGAGTGAAGGGAGCTCTAACTGAAAAGATCAAAAGGCATAATACTTGCTAAATTTTTGGTAAATGGGGTAGCAGGCTAATTTGGATTGATTGTGAGGAAAATTATATAGTTAAGCACATTTTATCCGAAGGAATCTTGGGATTGGGTAGCCATGGAAGAAGTCTTGGTTATTGGGTGCAAGCTACAGAGGTGAAATTTTTTGTTAATATATTCATTTTTCCAGGTTCAATTCCACTCCTTCATCCCTGAGTATCATGCAACATAATGTGTGCTAAGTGGGTTATCCAAAATCACGATAAATTGGTCAAATGTAACTAATAATCATGGATATGGTTCATTAACCCCTCATTTCTTAAATAAAAGAGTGAATGGAGCTCTAAATAAATAGCTCATGTACAACACAATACTTGATAAGGTTTTACAAATGGGGTAACAAGCAAAGAGGGCTTAACTATAGGGAAAAATCCGCAGTTAAGTGTTCTTGATATAGAAGTGTCTTGGGATGGGTGAGATCTTGTGACGTCTTGGTTATAAATTGTAAACTACAAAGGTAATAATTGATGCTATGGGATTCATTTTGCTAGTTTGAATCTCACTTTATTTTCAATTTTAATAGTTGTTGTATTCCAACATACTTAAAAAACTAACGAAATAAATATATTAAAATCAATTTCATCCATTGTTTAAACATTGAAATCAATGCTAGTATCAAGTGCAACAAAAAACTTGCAAAAAAGTTATTAATTTTACGAACATTGAAATATGTGCAATATAATGAAATCAATCATACGAAGCATTGAAAGAAATTTTTCATAGTGTAAAAATACCAAAATCAATGCACTAGACTAAGAGAAATGCAACAAACAACTTATTACATTGTAAAAACACTCAATTCGATGTTGATATCCACAGTACAAACACTAAATCAATGCACTATCAATTTCATGCATTTTACATCTAGCCATTAACCACATAGGCATCTTTTTTGGTTTCTAAGTTTTATATTGATTAATTTATAATTTATGAAATCAATGCACAAAATCATTCTTCATTATATCATAACTAAAACCGATGCATTAATCAAAAAGAGTAATAAAAGGGAAACTAAGGGTTCTTAGGCATTTTTACAAGCATGATTAGCGTCGAAGGTTTCTTCCATCTTCATAGGAGTGATCTACACATATATATTACCAACTAGGGAGCTACACTTGTCTTCTTTACTCTCCCTAATGCTAAAGGTAATAGTATTTCTAAAATATAAGCTACCCTTCGACCCCTTTACTGTACTTATAATGATTTCATTACATTAATCATATTAAATTTTGTAGGCCATTTACAAAATATTTTTCTTGGATATGACTATTTTTCCTTAAATACATCATGTGAAATTAAAGGATTCTGTATGTATTTTCATCTCAATTTCTAGTTTGCTACTTTTTATTTTTTCTTAAGCAACTTCTCTATTCTTATACACTCACATTTCCAATAACTAGTACACCTCTAGGAATATTCCCAATAGTTAGATTTTATGATTGTCAAATGTCATTCTATAAAATATATTTGATTTAGTCAATCTAGATCTCAACCGTATGGATTATTTAACTTAACTATTGATTAAAGTACAAAACATTGTCAACATATTTAACTTAGTTATTGATTAAAGTACAAAACATTGCCAAACACATATACAACATAATTTTTATAGGGGCACTTCACATTGCTAATAGCTTTAAATTATTGATGGATGCTATCTTTTTCTAAATTCACTATCTAGTCTAGTTTATGGAATTTTTCTTTCTTTTCATGTGTGATGTGCATTACATTATTTCCAATCTCTAATGCTCATAATTTGCATTCAAGTGATTATCGTATTGTTTCCATGTACATCAACCAACCAAAGATGTATGCTTTGTTACTTTCCATTTTTTTAAATTATGGGTTTGGTTCTTGGAATTTTTTAGGTTTTAGGTTGATCCTTTTGTCATTTCTTAAATCAATGCAATGAATTATTTTCACCATATCATCATTCAAATGAGACATTGATTAAGAATAGTAATTAAAAGGAAATAAGGATGGTCATGGGAATTGCACCAGATAATTAATGGCCAAGCTTTTTTATCCTCACAAATTTACACATAAATATCATAAATTATGGAGCTACACATGTCTCCATCATTGTCCCTAATGATAAAAGGACACTATTACCCCTAAACCCTAAACTACCTTCGAACCCTTTACCATACTTTCAATAATTTCATTATGTTAATTTGATACTTTCAATAGTTTCCCTAAAGATGTCATCATAAATAAAATGCATGTTAAAATCATAGCTAAAGGTACAAAGGGAATTTGTTAGTAGAATATAAATTACAAAAGATCCTATTGAGAAAAAAGATATAATTGCAAATACAAATTTTCACAACAACAACAAACAAATTATTATAAATGTCAAAGAAAGTTATGAAGAATTCTATTGCATATTCCTATTTCAATCTTGTAGTGATCAAATTATTTAATCCTTATGGCTACTTTCCTCATATATATGTCTACATGGAGCTCCCTCACAATTCATAATAAAAATATAGTCAAAATATAAACATTCATTTTATCTTTCTAACCACTATCCAAATCTACCATAAGAAGAAATTCATATCCAACCTCACTCACCATGGCTCCATAAACATGCCCTCATATTTTCCAACACCTTTTTATAATATAAATGTCTAAATGTAGTTACTTGCTTGATGAGAACCCTCTAAAGGTATTGGTCGTTTAGAAGTTGCATTTAGTGTTACTTTTAGAAATATTTCAAGAAGTGGTGCTTCAAAATTACCATTTTTTCAGAGGTAGTTTTTTGACATTTTGAATCTTCTTAGTTATAAAGTATCAACATATTTTCTTTAATTGTTACATTTTTAATTTAAGTTTTATTTTTATTTTTATTTTCAATGACATATTTTCTTTGTTTCAATGTTCCTTTTTTTCTTAAGTGATATTTAAATTATTAATTTTTTTAAGAATAGTTCATAAGGATCAATATCTGTTAATATTTTGTAAATGGGGTATCAGGCTATGTCGGTTTGATTGCGTGGAGCACTCCATTATTAAGCACACTTAAGCCAAAGGAGTCTTAGGATAGGTGAGCCACTAGGAATTCTCATCACTAAATGTGACATGTGCTAAGTGGATCACAAAAAATCATGAGAAATTTCTCAGTTGTAATTAATACACGTGGATATTGATCATATATTATTGGCATGCTCTATACAAATAATCTCAAAAATGATATCTCATATTTTGAACTGATCAGATAAAAGAGTGAAGGGAGCTCTAACAGAATATATCAAAAGGCACAATACTTGCTAAATTTATGGTGAATGAGGTAGCAATCTAATTGGAATTAATTACGAGGAAAACTTTATAGTTATGCACATTTGATCCAAAGGAGTCCTGGGATCGGTGACCTTACAAGAAGTATTGGTTATTGGGTGCAAGCTCCAGAGGTGATAGTTGTTGTTAATATATTCATTTTTCTAGATTCAATTCTACTCCTTCACCCCTATAAGCATAATCAAATGTAATGTGTGCTAAGTGGGCTATCCAAAATCATGATAAATTGGTCAACTGAAACTAAAACTCACAGATAGGGGTCATTAAACCCTCATTGCTAAAATAAAGAGCAGATGGAACTCTAAATAAATAGCTCATAAAACACAATACCTGATAATATTTTACAAATAGGGTAGCAAGCTAAGTGGGCTTAACTATAGAGGAAAATCCATAGTTAAGTGTGGTTGACCTAGAAGAGTCATGGGATGGGTGACCTCCTGTGAAGTCTTGATTATAAAGTGAAAACTATGCAGGTGATGATTGATTCTATGGGATTCATTTCAATAGTTTCAATCCCACTTTCTTTTCAATATTAATTGTTGTTGTATTCCAACATATTGCACAAAAAAAATGAAATCAATGTACTAAAATCAATTTTACCCATTATACAAACATTGAAACCAATGTTGGTATCAAATGCAATAAAATATTTTCTAAAAAAGTATTAATTTTACAAAGATTGAAATTTGTGCACTATAATGAACTCGATCATACGAAGCATTCAAAGTAATTTTCCATCTAATATACAAATACCAAAATCATTGCACTATATTAAGTGCAATTCAAAAAACAACTTAGTCCATTGTACAAACATTCAAATCAATGTTGATATCAACAATACAAACACAAAAATTAATGCACTATCAATTTCATGCATTGTACATCTCAACATTAAACACATAAGCATCTTTGTTGGTTTTTGAGTTTTATATTGCTCATTTTTTAATTTATGAAATCAATGCACAAAATCATTCTTCACTATATCATCACTAAAATCAATGCATTGATCAAAAAGAGTAATAAAATGCAAATCGAGGGTTCTTAGGCATTTTCACTAAAGGATTAATTCCCAAGGCTTCTTCCATCTTCATAGGAGTGATCTACACATAGATATTACCAAATAGGGAGATACACTTGTCTCCTTTACTCTCCCTAATGCTAAAGGTAATATTATTTCTAAAATATAAGCTAGTATTCAGCCCCTTTAGTGTACTTACAATTATTTCATTACATTAATGATATTAAAATTTGTAGGCCTTTTAGAAAATGTTGCTCTTGGATATGACTAATTTTCCTTATACACCATGTGAAATTAAATGTTTATATATGTATTTGCATCTCAATTTCTAGTTTTCTACCTTTTAATGCTTAAGCAACTTCTCTAATCTTATACGCTCACATTTTCAATAACTAGTGCACCTCTAGAAATATTCCCAATAGTTAGATTTTGTGATTGTCAAATGTCAGTTTATAAATTAGATATTTGATTCAGTCAATCTAGATATCCATTATGTGGATTATTTAACTTAACTATTAATTAAATTACAAAACATTCTCATAATTATTTAACTTAACTATTGATTAAAGTACAAAACATTTTCAAACTCATATACAACATATGTTTTCTAGGGTCGCTTCACATTGTTAATAAATTTAAATTATTGATGCATGATATTTCTTTCCATTTCCACTATCTAGTCTACTTTATGGAGTCATGTTTTCATTTCATGTGTGTCGTGTGTTACATTATTTCCAATCTCTAATGCTCATAATTTGCATTTGAGTGATTATCTTAATGGTCTCCATGTCCATCAACCAACCAAAGATGTACGCTTTGTTTCTTTCCTTTCTTTTAAATGTTTGGTTGGGGTCATGGATTTTTTTAAGTTTTAGATTACTACTTTTGTCATTTCTTAAATCAATGCATTGAATTACTTTCACTATATCATCATTGAATTTAGACATTGATTAAGAATAGTAATTAAAAGGAAATAAGGATGGTCATGGGCATCTTCACTCATCTTCACTCGAGAATTTATGGCCAAGATTGTTTCATCCTCACAAATTTACACAAAAATCTCAGAAATTAGGGAGCTACAATTGTCTCCCTCACTCTCCCTAATCATAAAAATACACTATTACCCATAAACCCTAAACTACCTTCCAACCCTTTACCATGCTTTCAATAATTTCATTATGTTAATTTCATACTTTCAGTAGTTTCCATGGAGGTGTCATCATAAATAAAATACATGTTAAAATCATAGTTAAAGTAACAAAGGGAAGTTGTTAATAGAATATATGTTATAAAAATATATTACTGAGAAAAAAATACAATTACAAACATAATTTTACACAACAACAACAAATAAATTATTATAATTGTAAAGGAAAGTTATGAAGAATTTTATTGCACATTCCTATTTCAATCTTGTAGTGCTCAAATTCTTCGAGCCTTGTGGCTAGTAATTTCCTAAGCTAGATGTCTACAAGTAACTCACTCACAATTCTCTGATAAAAATATAGTCAAAATAAAAACATGCATTTTATCTCTCTGACCACTATCCAAATCTACCATAAGAAGAGAGTCATATCCAACATCATGCCTCATGTTTTCTAGCACCTTTTTTATAATGTAATCATCTAAATGTAGTTGCTTGATGAGAACCATCTAAAGGTATTGGTTGTTTAGAAGGTGCATTTAGTGGTAGCTTCTATACATATTTCTAGAAGTGGTACTTCAAAATCACCCTTTCTTCAGAGTTATTTTTTTGACATTTTGAATCTTATAAGTTATAAATTATCAACATCTTTTCTTTAATTGTTATATTTTCAATTTATTTATTTATTTATTTATTAATGTTTATTTTTTAATGACATTTTTTATACTTCTTTTTCTTTTTTTCAATGTTCCTTCATTTTATTAGCTTAAAAATTTGCATTATTAAATGTTTTAATAGTTCATAAGGAACAATATTTTTTAAGGCTTTGTAAATATTGTATCAGGCTTTGTGGGCTTGATTGTGTGGAACACTCCATAGTTAAGCACTCTTAAGCCAAAGGAGTCTTATCAAGCACTAATGATGATGATTGATGTTATGTAAATCATATTTATATTTTCAATCCCATGTCTTCATCCCTATGAGCATCATCTGATGTGACGTATGCTAAGTGGATTACAAAAAATTATGATAAATTGGTCAATTGAAATTAATACACATGGATATTGATCATATATTAATAACTTGTTCTATAAAAAATCCCAAAAATTATATCTCATATTTTGGTTTTCTTAGATAAAAGAGTGAAGAGAGCTCTAACTGAATATTTCAAAAGGCACAATACTTTCTAAAATTATGATAAATGGGGTTGCAAGCTAATTGGGGTTGATTGTGAGGAAAAATATATAGTTAAGCACATTTTATCCAAAGGATTTTTGGGATGGGTGGCCTTGCACGGAGTATTATTTATTGGGTGCAAGCCCCAGAGGTGAAATTGTTTGTTAATGTATTCATTTTTCTAGGTTCACTTCTACTCTACCCCTATGAGCATCATCCAAAGTAATGTGTGTTAAGTGGGCTATCTAAAATCATAAAAAAATGGTCAAATGTGACTAATACTCATGGATATGGGTCATTAATCCCTCATTGCTTGAATAAAAGAGTGAATGGAGCTCTAAATAAATAGCTCATACAACATAATACTTGATAAGATTTTACAAATGGGGTAGCAAGATAAGTGGGCTTAACTATAGGGAAAACTCCACAGTTAAGTGTATTTGATATAGAAGAGTCTTGGGATGGGTGATCTCCTATGAAGTCTTTATTATCAAGTGTAAACTCTGAAGGTGATGATTGATGCTATGGGATTCATTTCTCTAGTTTCAATCCCACTTTCTTTTCAATATTAATAGTTATTTTATTCTAACATATTGCACAAACCAATGAAAACAATGTACTAAAATCAATTCTACCCATTGTACAAACATTGAAATCAATGCTGGTATTAAATGCAACAAAAAACTTGCTAAAAATTATTAATTTTGCAAACATTGAAATATGTGCAATATAAAGAAATAAATTATACTAAGTGTTTAAAGCAATTTTTCATGTAGTGTACAAATACCAAAATTAATATACTATACTAAGAGCAATGCAACAAACAACTTAGTCCATTGTCCAAACACTCAAGTTAATGTCGATATCCACAATACAAACACTAAAATAAATGCACTATCAATTCTATGCATTGCACATCTCAACATTAACCAGATTACATATGGGCGGAAAATTCGTCTCATGAAAGTTAGGTCGTACAGGTCGGATTTTACTTGCATTTTTTGTATTTTTTTAAAAGGCCCCAACTTTCGTCAAATATTCAGCGACAATTGAATTTTCATTGGATATTCGATGAACATTCAATTTTGTTGACACCTAATCCTAAGGGTTGGGTGAGGATATTTAATATTGTATATTAAATAATATTAGGAAATAAGGAAGGCCAAGAGTCATTGGGAGATGAATCCCAATAGCCTCACCTCCATGTATAAATACATGCACATTATTCATCTAATACACATTCTGATTTGCGGAGTTACCTCCTGGTTTGACATGGTATCAGAGCCAGTCCCACTATTGGAATTTTTTCCTGTGGTGTAACTCCCTCATTCCTGCTAACAGTCTTTTGCTCAGTCAGTTTTATGTCTATTTTTTGCTGCTCCATTAGATTGATGCCATTCTGAATTAATATACTGCAATTCTACAATTTTTTAAAGTATCTCTGCAATTTATGCATAGTTTTGAATCATTTGTTTGCAGCTACTGAAGATTCTTCAATTCTGCAATTTGCAGTTCTTGCAATTCTGCAAGTTGCAGCTCCAAAAATTCTGCAGTGATTAGATTCCTGCAACTCCAGATTTTTAAAAGGCCTCTCGGCCTCCCCATTGCTCTTACATTCATCGCACTCACCCTCCTCCCTGTTCGCTCCCCCATACCCCCTCATTGTTCGTTGTCCAACACACATCCTACCTCCCCCGCCCCCTCACATCTCCCTCGAATCCCTACCCGTAGACCCATCCTACCTACCCCGCTACAGCACCCGCGCTATCTGCTATCCATCCCCCTCCCATTTCCTACCCCCCCGCCTACCCCATTTCTCCACTCACCTCATCCCCTTATCACACTGCTCCCCGCCTGTGCATACCCTAACCCGACTACCCGCACACTCCAGAACTGCACTCCTCCGCAAACCATGAACAACACCCCTCCGTTGCCTACCCGACTCCCTCCCACCCGTTACCACCCCACTCCATTTACAATACCATTCAATACGCTGTCTATAATACCACCCACCCATTTTTTCCCAAAACAACAAAAAAAATTATATATATATATGCAGAATTGAGTATATTTCCAGAATTGAAGATTTTTCTAGCAAAATTTTTTCCCCCTCAAAAGAATTTTTTCCAGCAAAGTAATTATTTTTTCCCTTCAGAAGAATGCATTCTCTCATATCTATTGTAGGGGTGGTTCTCTCCAGCAAAGAGAACTATCTTGAATGGTCTCGAAAAATCAAGCACACTCTCATTTTTAATGAGCTGTGGAAAGGAACCCGTGAAGGACAAGAAGGAAATCCACCAGCAAAGCCCACTTAAGACAAGGAGCTCGCCATTTTGGAAAACAAGAACTGCAAGGCCTATTCCTTGATTGCAGCATCCGTAAATGAAGAGGTGAGTCGCCATATTTCATCATTTTCAAATGCCTATGAAGCCTTGAGCAAGCTAAAAGAACTCTATGACTCACATTCAGAACTAGAAAATGTTCAATTGATGATTAAGCTGTTCAGTCTTGAAATGAAGAATGATGATCCCCTTGATTTAGCTTCAGAAGTAAGATCTATAATGCATGACATTGAAAGCACTGGTGTAAAAATGGACATATCTCTCATAGCATATGTTAAGGCATTATATCCGACTTACTCACATTATCTTGAGTCATTGCAAGCAAGTGGAAACCTTGAGCATATCACCTTTGAGACCCTTGAGAAAAAGTTTGCAGAAAGAGAGAAAGCTTTCGGGAAGATGACACTCCCTTCGTCTTCTGAAGAGGCTGCATACTGTGCACATAGAGAAAAGATTCATGCTCCACATTCTTCTAGAGGAAGAGGTGGCAGAAGAGGAAGAGGAAGAATAAACTTCAGAGAAAGGGGGGGCAGACAATCTGACAAATCCGATCTTCATTGCACACGTTGCAATAAAGATGGGCATGATGCATCCAAATGCAGGACACCTTGGGATAAAATTGAGCAACAAAGAAATCAAGACAAAGGTAAAACTAATGACAAAGACAAAGGTAAAGCACCTGAATCCGCTCATTATGTTCTAGCACATTGTAACAATGGAGTAACTGAAGACTTGTTTGATGTTTCATTTACTTCATGGAGAGATGATTGGTTTCTAGATTCAGGAGCAACATGTCACATGAAATTTAGAAAATATTTTTTTGAAGAATTTACTGACAAAGTTGATGGAGCAATATATTTTGGAGATAAATCCAAACTCAAGCCATCAGGGCTTGGCACAGTCAGGCTTAAGTTGTCTGCTCTTCTAGATCATATTCTACATGAGGTTATATACCTCCCTAAGTTGAGGAGAAACTTGCTGTCCCTGGTCCAAATCCGCCAGCAAGGACACTCCGTTCACTTGTTTGATGGCAAGGCAGAGGTCAGAAAAGCATCAGATCACTCACTTGTCATGGAGGGAATAGAAGAAGGGAGACTCTTGAAGCTGAAAGGTTCATCTGCTCATGCTCAAAACTTTGCATTCAATTCACATCATGATGAAGGTACATTCCCATCAAGTCTTTTATGGCATGATAGATTTGGACACTTAAACTATGAAAGCATTAGTCTTTTGAAGAAAAATGGTGTTAATGGACTGCCTACAATTCCTAGGAAACCTAAGGAATGTGATGCTTGTATTCTAGGAAAGCATAGCAAACAACCATTTCATGATTCACACTCTAGAGCACATAGAAAACTTGAGCTTGTTCATTCAGATTTGCCACCTATGCTGTTTTCTTTCGCACTTGGAAATAAATATATGATGACACTTATTGGTAGAATACCAAAATGAAGCCCGGATTTACTTATTGAAGAATAAGTCTGATGCTTTTCAAACATTCAAGAATTTTCATGCATGGATTGAAAATGATGCACAAAAACATATTGGCTCTCTACGTACTGATAATGGAAAAGAATACACTTCAAACGAATTTGAAAATTATCTTCGTCAGCATGGAATCAAACATCAAACCACTGTGCCATATAATTCACAACAGAACGGTGTAGCTGAAAGAATGAACATAACTATTTTAAATATGGTCCGCTCCATGTTATTTTTCAAGAATGTAAAATTGATGTTTTGGGCTGATGTAGTTCTATGTGTTGTTTACATAAAGAATAGGTGTCCTTCAAGTTCAATTAGAAACAAAACTCTTTATCTGAAGTAATAACTCAATACATTTATTAAATAAAACATTTGAGATCTTTTGGGTCACTGTTATGCCATTTTGTGGAGTGAAGGAATAGCTTGAGTTGCTAGAAGTCAAAAATGTATCTTCTTGGGGTACTCCAATACCTCCAAAGGATATCGTCTCTATGATGAAGCCAATAAGAAGTTTGTAATAGCAAGAGATGTCATATTCCTTTAATCTTCCAAGAGTGACAAGGTTGTTGAGCGGCAACTTGATCGCCTGGATAGATTCACACATGCAAAGTCTTTCCAAGAATTTGATAATCAGATTCCACATCTTGAAGGGGGGATTCCTATATTGACTCAAACTATGGAATCATGTCCTGAAACACTCTCTCCCCGACATTAAGAAACAACCACGGATGACACATTGAATGATGTGATTGATAGAATTGGGAGATTGAATCTTGAATCAATCCCAACTCAGTCAAATGAGCAGCCTGGGCCATCTCAGAAAGGTCCTCCCAAATGGCTGACAAAGACACTGGAGAATGTTCATCCCGATGAGGTTGGAAAAGCAGGAACAAGAAGTTCCACTAAACAAAACGAAGGTGATGTAGATAATTCTAATTCTCCTGTTGATATGGATATTGCTCATAACTGTGAATTGAGTTTGTCTACAGATCATGAACCAACTTCCTTCAAAGAAGCCGCTTCTCATGATGAATGGAAAGAAGCGATGCAAAAGGAGTATGATGCCTTGATAAAGAATGGCACTTGGAAGCTGGTTGATCCGCCTTTGGGAACAAAACCAATTGGATGTAAGTGGGTCTACAAGAATAAGTATAAATCAGATGGCTCACTTGACAAGCACAAGGCCAGGCTTGTGGCAAAAGGTTTTGCACAAAAATAAGGAATCGATTATGAAGAAAATTTTTCCCCCACAGCAAAATGGACCACCATCCAGACTCTCTTTGCCCTAGCAGCTCAGAATGGATGGAAATTCCATCAAATGGATGTAAAAACCGCCTTTATGAATGGAGATCTAAAGGAGAAAGTTTTTATGTCCCAACCAGAAGGATTTGTTGTGAAGGGCCAAGAACAAAAAGTTTGCAAGCTTATAAAATCTTTGTATGGCCTCAAGAAAGAACCACGAGTCTGGTATGAGAAATTAACCGGGCATCTTCTGAAACTTGACTTCAAACATTTTGATCTTGATGATGCTACCTTGTTTGTTAAGAGAGTTGGAAAAAAAGTTGTATATCTTGTGGTGTATGTAGATGATATTTTGATAACAGGGAACAATGAGAGCTATATTGCATCCATGAAGAAAGAATTGAAGAAAGGTTTTGAAATTACTGATTTGGGTCATGTTCATTACTATCTGGGTATTGAAGTAATTCAACATCCTAAATTTATATTTCTTTCTCAAAAGAAGTACATTAGAGATCTTTTGAACAAGTTTGGCATGGATGAATGCAATCCCTTAACCACTCCAATGGAACAAATTTGAAGCTCACATCCATTGAAGGGAAGGAATTCAAGGATGCAACTAAGTATAGATAACTTATAGGAAGTCTTATCTACCTGACCACCACCAGACCTGACATTTCATTTGCTGTTGGAATCCTCTCAAGGTTTATGCAAAAACCTTGTGAAGGACATTGGTCTGCTGCAAAAAGAGTGTTAAGGTACTTGAAGGGGACTCAACACTTTGGACTCAAATATACACAGGTAGGCGCCTTTCCCTGGCTTCGGATCTGTGGATCCAAAGTCTTGCTTCTTCTGCTTAAATTTTTTCTCGATCTTGGCGGCATAGTGATATGCCATGCCAAGCGAGGTAATGTCGAGGAACTCCATTTCCTCCTGAATGTGTCTGTGCAGATAGTTGCGATACTTGAGCACCAAATATCTCTCTGAATCTTTAATACCCAACTTTGTGCACAATGTATGGAACAATTTCTCCAGTTCGTGCCAATCTTGATCCCTTTGTTGCTGTAACATGGTCCATTGGATGTACTTGTCCTCATAGCTCCCCACGGGCTAATATTGTTCCTTGATATCGTCTCCGAACGAATTCCAAGTGGGTGCAACTGAGGATAGATAGGGTTCCCCCTTGTCCTTTTTCTTACAGTAGGTTTCCCACCAGTCTTTGACATGGGGGGCAGATTTGAGGAGTGAAAAAATAATATTTTCTCGGTCGGAGAAATCATGGGTCAAGAAATACCATTCCAACATATTCAACCATCTATCTATGACATCTGCATTAATCTAGCCTTAAAATATAGGAATGCCAAAGTTTACCTATCCCTTGAAGCGAGTGGCACCTCCAGAGTGGCTATTGGATGCAAATGTGTCATAGGAGGGTAGCCATTGAAGGATCTGAGAAAATTTATCAATCATCGTGTTCCTTTGTTTCCCGAGGGCCTCCTCAAGCAATATTTTAATAGGATCTCCTTCTCCCTCATCTTTCTTTTCTTCCTCCATGGGAGGTCGTCATGGTTTGCGAGGCTGATCTTTCAGGGGTTCAACCAGATCGAGTCCTAACTCCTTATACTTGATCTCATTGGGGACATGCAAATAAAAATAGAGAAAGAGCAGACTCGCTTTGATACCACTGATTCGGATTTATGCAGAAACGCAATAATACACAGAAATAAACATAAACACATATATGGAATGGAAATAATATTTCATTTCATTAATATCAAATAACAAAAATATACTTACAAACATAATGGAAATAAACTTGCTAGGGTGCTGGTAGTGTATCTCTAAGAAGAGATGTGGTGACTAAAAGCTTCTAAACTATGTTATAATGAGGCTCGAAGGCCTATTTATTGTTGAGAAATAATAGAAAACCCTAAACATCTAAAAACCTAACCGTAGGAGATGAATCGCCAAAACTATGGGCCACGTTTGGGTAAATTGGTGTTTCAACTTCCCGGGGACATAAATTTGGCATACAATCTCAATTTGACGCGCACCATACCTCGTTATAAATATCTATCCAAGGAATACAACATTTGATGTGAGAAATATCAATCAATGGACCTTTTTTTCTCCCGATTCTCCCAAAAAACGTCGTTTAGGGCCTCAAAACGGCTCCGGAAGTTCAAGACCCGAAAAACTACTAAAAATAGTAAGTTGTGCTGAAACTAAAAAAATAAAAGAACCAATGGTGGGGGTTCAAATGGAATAGCTGGGTGGCCACCACTATCCACCTAGATCATTAGGGCCTCCAAACGGCTCGAGAAGTTTAGGACCCGAAAACCTACTAAAAATAGCAAGTTGTGCTAAAACTGAAAAAATGAAAGAACTGATGGTGCAGATTCAAATGGAATAGGTGGGTGGCCACCAATATCCACTTGGATCATCAACAATGTTTGGGATCACACCAAAACATCTCTATAATTCAACCTTTAACTAGGATTGCAACACAACCTCCAACTAGGACTGCAACTTAGCCTATAAACAGGACTACAACTCTACCTCAAACCATGACATAAGCTCAAACTCAAAATAGAGCAAGTCTAGTAGAACTCAGTCCATGTTCCCTTGAACTTGGTGTCCATAAAAATAAAACTCAACCTCCTGAGTAGACCCTGAACTTGACCTCCTTAACAATGCAACTTGGCCTCAACAAACCTCAAACAGTACAAAAACCCTTCCCAAGAATTATACCAAAAACCATTACACAAAAAGCTTCTCCAACTCGGCCTCACCTCACTTCTTGTTGATTCATGAGGTATTAACCTCATTCCTTCTCCTTCACTCTCCTAAAAATAGATCCAAATGCTTTAGTGGTGGCTAGAAATGCCCCTTCTCATGCCCATTTATAGTAGAGTTGACTTATCCACTGCTTGGGTGTATTTGTGCAACTGACAAAATGTATAATGAATATTAAAAAAATCATTTATCCTCAACCACGAGGAGTGATAATGCATGCCATATATCATTGGAGAGATCTCATAATAAGATTTCCAACCATATATCCTATGCTCCCATTTGAGATATGTAATTTGACTAAAAATTCCTTCGAAGATAGGGTATCCAAATTGCTTGTAATTTGGTTGGGTCATCTTGGCAAAATATTTCATATCTCCTCATTCCTATGAAATTAGAGGGAGTGTCATATATTATTGGAAAGGTCTCAGAATATGCTATTTGACTATGTATCTTTCTCTTTTATTTGAATATCCTTTGACATCAATAACAACCATTTTCAACATTCCACATATGTTATTATTGTAAAAAATTGCAAAAAATAAGACAACTCTCAAGCTAAGAACTGTTAGATTATGGGGACTGGTTAATTCATTATGTTTTTTTGGCTATATTAGCCTCCCTCGAACTGACCTTAAGAGTACTAGAAGGAATTTATTTTAGGAATTTAGAGAGCTTTAGTTTGAATCCAAAGCTCGGGTTTTTGAACTTCAACACAAGTAAGAGACTTTTAACATTTCCTATCGTCCCTTGGAGTTTGGAGTCATTGCAAGGATCTTTGCCTTATTTTTCTCCTTTTGAGTCACACAAGGATGTGACACTAAGTAACAACCCCATGATATATAGGTGTATTCTCCCAATTTCTGAAACTAGTACTTCAATAATCCAAGTAAGCTCTTCAATCCTCAACATTTTCACCTAGTTAATTCACTGGTTAATTTTTTATATTTTTAGGATATATTAGCATCCCTCGAACTTACCTCGAGAGCAGTAGGACGAAATGATTTTCGAACTTAGAGAGCTTTAGTTGGAATCCAAAGCTCAAGATTTTTAACTTTAGCATGAGTAAGAGACTTGGCTCCTTTCATGTTTTCCTTTGGATTCTGGTGCACTGCAAGGAAGTTTGTCTCATTTTTCTCCTTTTGAGTCACATAGGGATGTAGCATTGAGCAAAAACCCTAAGAGATATAGGTGTATTCTACCAATCTGTGAAATTAGTACCTCAGTAACCCAAGTAAGCTCCTCAATCCTGAGCATTTTCACCCAGAGTTTGGGTAATTGGGTATCTAATTTAAGTTGTAAAACAAAGCCTCCCTTGAATTTTAATTTGGTGGGACAAATGCAGAAAACTAAAAATGCAGATATAAGGCCTCTCTGGACAAAATCAACTGGTTTCAAGAGGAAATTTACACCGTGTAATTGAAACATAATCAAGTCATTTCAAACGTAACATAAGCTATGGACATAACAATGGAGCAATGGACTACGATTCGATGAATTGAAGATAAGATGACCAGTCTTTGTCAACAAATTACCAATCTCCACTCATTACTAGCTAAAAGATTGATAGAACCATAGTCCAACAACAAGAGGCTTATAGTCACAAAACTACTTTCATATTAACCAAGATGAAAACAACAAATAAAGTGACTCCTCAAAATAAAACCTATATATGAACTCATTATATAAGTTTTTTAATGTATTTATGCATATAGGCATAACAAGAAATAAAAGAAAAAACTATTAAATTTTAGGGAAAAGAGTCATGTACCATAAAAACATTATCTAGTATAAGTCTCAAGTTTGAAATAATATTGTAAATGTAATAACCACTTGTGATATACACATTTAAAATAACAAAAAAATCATTCTCATTCTTATTTAAAAAAATAAAAATATTTTTTAAAACTAAAATTAAATTTAAATTTAAAATAATCATATATTTTATAATTAAAATCAAAATTATACAAATATATAAAATTTTCCAAATACCTCTCTTACTTTACATTATATATAATTTTCAAAATAGTTTATATATCAATATAATTATATATTTATTTAGCATTTATATCATATTCAATATTAAAATATACTTCAAAATAAACATAGTATTTAATTTTCAAACTTAATACTATATTTCATATTATAACCCATTTCATTCATTTATTTATTTCGTGCATTTTATTACTATGGATAAGTTAATATTATAATTTATTTTATTTTATTGATTTAATTTGAAAATAAATGATTTCAATAATAAAAAAATAAAAACTTAATACTATATTTCATATTATAACCCATTTCATTCATTTATTTATTTCGTGCATTTTATTACTATGGATAAGTTAATATTATAATTTATTTTATTTTATTGATTTAATTTGAAAATAAATGATTTCAATAATAAAAAAATAATAAAAAATAACAGATGATTTTTTATTTTTTTTTAAATTGATTTTGGGAGTTTTTATATAATTTTTTTTATAATGAAAATGAAATTAGTTCTATAAAATAATAGAGATTTAAAATTAAAAAAAAAAAAAAAAAAATTCTGATAAATTTTATTAAAATCTTACCAAAATTTCCAATATATTTCAAGTAAAATTGTGATCCCTTAAAATTACCAAATTCAATCGAATCAAACTAAATAATTCAAAAATTCGGCCATTCAGTCAGTAATACGCTAAAATTCTATTCGGTACAAATGGCCGCGGAATAAATTTATTAAAAAAATTGTAATTTCTAATTCTCAGGACCAGTCATCCTCCATCATGACCAGATCAAGCTCTAGAGCCTGTTCCAGTTTGTGAGCGAGACCACCGTGGTCAAGATCATTGTGCTAGAAAGGTGTATGGGAGCTCCTTCGGAGAAGATTTATGATCCTCTATCATGACCAGTCATTGTCATTTGGCATTTAAATTTTTATTTTATAGTGAAATATTCAAAAAGTTGTGATGCTGAGAATTTTGTAAAAATTATTTGAAATATTCAAAAAGTTGTGTGGTTGAGAATTTTGTGAAATTTATTTTATAAAAGTATTTATTTATTTATTTATTTGTTTTTGCATTTTTAATTTTTACTTTTAATGATGATGATGGTGGTGGTTAACGTCCACTGAGACTAATCTTTGGTTTATCTAACCTAAAGAAAAGAGTTATTTAATTTGATTTAAGATTTTATTCCTATGCTCGAAAAGCTAGGAGAGAAGCCTCCCGAGCTCACTATAATTTTGACATCTTAAAAGGCTAGTAAGGTCAGTATTGAAACAAAGATTATGAAATTGAGCTCTAATGTGGTTATGTGGTTGTACGTGGAGCACTCTAAAAGGAAGTGATTTTCATCCTCGATGTTCATATTCTCACAAAGATCGCAGATCCTTTCCATCCATGTTGTTTTAGGAACTATCCAACGACCTGTTTCAGTATGGAGCTCATGAGAGTTCGTTCTAATCTTGGCTATATTAATTTTCTTCTTTGAGCTAGTTAAAATAGAGAGATAGTTTTGATCTTCTAAGGTGGGGTTGATGACCTCCTTATAATACCTTAATTTTCTTTTAGCTGCTAGATCTTTCTCGCACCACATTTTTTCTTTGAACTTAGAAGTAAATTTTTTTTTAATGTTATTGATGTTTTGCAATGCAACATTCTGGTGGATCTCCCAATGGTTTAACCAGACCCTGGTATCTTTATACCAACCTCGTTTAAGCCTTAAGTGATTTTGGCTGGAATTTAAAGCTAGCTTAAGATTAGGTATCTAATATAAACTAGACTATATAGCCTCTTAACATTTAACATCTAGATTAGTTTTACTTCATAATGTATTATTAAGAAACAATTTCATTAACTATTATTTATTGATTGACCAACTAAGAACTCTGAGAGTTGTAATTCTTTTATTTTTCATGTAGAAAGTGTTCTTTCTCCACATTTCATCTCATTCATCTTCATTAAGGAGTTTTTTTTACTAATCTCAATATCTAATTTTATTTGCAACTAATCTCAATATTTAATTTTATTTGCAACTTTCATAATGTGATTGAAAACAATTTATGGGATGTATTCATTATTAAAAAATAAAATATTCTTTTAGTGGTAAGATGAAATTTGAACTTGGTAACTATGCCTTAAACTACCTACTCTATTAATTTAATTTGAAATTCAATATATAAAAAAACTGAGTGATATTTTGGAATCTCAGGTTGATTTTTAGTTGGAATCTGAATCAGAATAAAGAATATGTAGTGAAATCTTGATTTCTATTATTTACAGTAATTTTTTTATTACATATATAAATTATATAGATTCAACACCTTAAAAAACTCACTCACTAAACCCAAAATTCACCAATCAAACTTATGATTTCAATAAATCTAAAATTTTTTAAAACCTAACCAATTAAAAAAACTAACCATACAATTATAATCATTCCAAAATATAAAAAACATGGGCTAACCATACAATTATCATATAATCATTCATTAATTTATTCATGGTACTGCGTACGCCTGCCAAATTTATTCACAGTACTGCGTACCCCTGCTATAGAGGGGCTAGTCAGATCAGTTATCACTATCACATCATCTATCACTATCACGTACTTATCACTATAGAGGGGCTAGTCAGATAAGTACGTGCCCTGTACTTATCGCGTGGGATAAGGAGTTCCAAACCCCACCTTTCATGGCTGCTTCTGTAACATCCTATGGGCTTGCTTCTTCGACCCACAAACACCCGTTTGAATGCACGTCCATCGATCTCATGAACGAACCATCAATCACTGACTCATCAGATTCTTCGTGATCACCATCTGCATGCAGGCGTATTTGCTCATACGTCCTTTCCTCATCACATCTCTGAATCACTTTCCTGCTCTCCATGAAGAGCTGAATCCGATTCAACGACTCTTCCAGGGTCTGATCAGTCATATTAGCAAAACAGAACCTAAACCACCCAGGCTCACTACAGTGGCAAGAAGAGCCAGGAGAAACATTCAACCCAATCTCTTTTAAAATTATCTTCCACAGTCCCATTTCTCCTTCCTGGTCAGGAAATTCTAGAAGATGTCTGAGATACACCCAGCTGAACAAACCAGCGTTGCTACTCAGACAATTAATGCCAGCCACGCGCAGTCCGGAGACCAACATTTCGTGTTTGGTTCGCAGCCTCTTACTATTCTCTGCTAAATATTTTCTTACAAATTTTGTGTCAGAGAGCATGGAAGCAATCAAATTTTGTGTCTGTGAAGAAACCAGGGAAAAACTCGACATTCTACGAGCAGCGGTAACCACTGTATCGTTGTAAGAGTAAATGACTCCGACTCGAAAACCCGGCAGTCCTAGATCTTTCGACAGACTGTAAACAATATGAACAAACTCGGTCTGAGATATATTATTGGTCACCAAAATCTCTACAATGCTTGTGAATTTTGGAGACGAAAACACTGATCCCGAGTAGATCTCGTCGCAGACAAGATGGATTTCCTTGTCAGACGCAAAAGCAAGTAGTTTTCTCAGAGTTGTGGCGTCCATGGTGGTTCCTAGTGGATTTGAAGGGTTTGTTATCCAAAGTCCCTTCACTTTTATATTTTGTGACCTGGCCTGCTGATAGGCTGCTTCAAGGGCAGGTATCGTTATTTGAAAATTGTTACAGCTGCTGCAGTGAACGGGTATTAGCTCCACTCCTGTGCGCCATTTTAGATCCCTGTCAAAACTGCAGTGAAAATATTCAATTAATTATAAGTCTGATATGTCATTTGAAGAGTAGATTAAAATAATATAATTAATGGAAAGAAAATTAGTTAGTCAAATTTGATGAATTTTTATTTTATTTTTAAATTTAAATTTGTATTGTATATTACAAATGAAAATGTTGAAATTTTAAATTATTATTTATTTAATATAATTGTAAATTATTGTTGTTATATTAATTAAATGGCCGTTTAATGTTAATAAGTGTGAATATATAAAAGTAAAAAAATCGAAATTATAATTTTGTTAATTATTATCATCACTATTATAATACTAAAGAGAATTAATATATAAATTAAACATTTATATAGTAGAAAAAACATTGAATATTATTCTTATTCATAGAAATATATCTCATTTTATTATGGAGATTTTTAATTTATAAATCTACTTTGTTACATTATCATGAACCAATATCATTGCTTATTAATACCACATACCCAAAAAATTATAATACATTTTATATGACATTTGTTCATATAATATTTTGTGTATACTACTAAAAATATTTTAAAATATTCCATTGAGATTAAATCTTTACCATTAATTTAATCATTATTCATAACTAAATTAAAATTCAACTTAATAATTATTCATAACTAAACTAAAATTTTGCAAGTCCTACTCCAAAATAGACATGTTTGTGGCCATAATCACCACAAAAATTTTCAAATAATAAATAGAATCAACTAACTACTTAACAAATAACGAAATGATAAGATTAGAACCAAGAGCTTTGTGATTAATAAATATCTTTCGGATTAATCACCTCATTAGGATTTGGTCTTAGAACCAAATAATGTTGTTCATCCTCATGACAAGGTGAAAAAAGTCTATGGATCTCATTGAATAAATAGTATGGATGCATCATAAGGATTAACCACATTTATTAACACCAACAAATGACGTCAAATTATTAAATAACAAAAGGATTTGTTTTTAGTGAGTTTTTTTTGGACTTTCATACGGACAAAACAATTTGAGGTGAAATCTTGATTTGTGTTATTTAAATTGTTTTTTTACTGTATAGTTGTCTTTAGTGCGATTTTTTGGACTCTGCCTCGCCAAAAACATTTGAGGTGAAACCTTGATTTGTGTTATTTAAACTGGTTTTTTTTATTGTATATATAGATTCAGCACTCTGGAAACCTCAATAAATTCTTGCTAGAAATTAAACCAAAAAAACCCAAAAAACTTCCACAAAATCTTACTAAAACAACTCTATAACAAATTATAATCAACCACATTTACTAACACAAATCAATCTTTGTCAACTACATTTACTACTAAAAATCAACATCTAACCACCACATTCACTAACAAGAATCAACATCAACATCAGTATATAAATGTAATGTGATTGTTGTAACTTAACTATTGATAAGTTGATATCAGCCTGTCACTCCTAAAATCATTTTTAAACAGAAGTATAGATTAAATGAATTTACCCTGGGTAATAAGAAATTGGCACCAGAAAGGCATCTCCTGGATTAGCTAGACAAAATATCAACAACTCGTTGGCTGCAGTAGCTCCTGCAGTGAGAACAATTCTATCGCTCTCAAATTCCGCTTTTCTTCCTCCAACTTCTTCCATAAACATTCCAATGGCCTGCATCAATAATTCACCATAGTCAATCAGCTTGAAATCCAACCAAACACTCACATTATCTTTTTAAGTGATTACCAGAAAAGAAAATTCAAGCCGGGCAGAGAAAATGTCAGTTATTACAAGTCTGTACCTTTCTGCAAGCAGGGAGGCCATGGTAATCTTGATAAAGAGCGATTTCTTTAAACCTTGACGCCCCTTCCTCTGCGCAAATCGATGCCTTCGGATGCGCAAGTAACCAACTTTCCAGCAAATCGAATGATAGCTGCAAGGAATGTGTATATGAAATGCTAGAATATGATTAAATATAATATAATTTTCTGCAGATATATATATTGTAAGATCATTTTTTTGGGAATAGAACTGTGTTTTGGAATTTAATTTGTCAATTTTTCAGATAGAGATTGTAAGATTGATTATTTTTTTTTGGGTGGAAATAATTGTATTTTGGAATTTAATTTATCTATGCAAAATGATAAGAATGGGTGAAGTGTTTATTTTTCTTTTTTTTTCTTGTTTTTTTTTAAATTTCATCTTCATTTATATATCTAGAAAATTTCATCTTCATCTATATATATCTAGATAATCACTTATGAAAGAGAATTAAACCTGTAATGAGTACCATAATAACTAACCTCATCTCCTTTTGATTCAAAAACACAAAAGAAAAATTCATTCTACCATATATATAAATATGTTATAATGTGTACCTGATTCTCTGCAAGCCCCTTTCGATAATTCCAGAAGGGTTTTTTACAGGATGGTAGGGATTAGCGTCATACTCCTTCCAGCCATCAAAATAGGGAGAGTCTTCCCCATGGGCAGGCTTCTTGATTCTGTTGCATTTTTGCAAGCTTGTGATATCTTAATCTTGAAACGCTACTTTCTTCTGCTGTGCCGCTCTTCATACGCTCCCAGCAGTTCGAGAATTCGACGTATGGAAGGGCTCGTTTTTATAGCTCTAGTCCAGTGCGCAGAAGCGTCATTCATGACGATGGCTGCATGACAAGTTATAGAAGTATGAAATGACTGGTAAAAGTTGAACCACTTCCATTTTTCTTCTTATTCCCTTGCGCCGCACGGCATAGCAACGCAAAGACTGGAAATTTCGGTGGAAACCACGATGTCGGCATCCTTCATACTTAGACTTGACAAACGTAAGTTCAGACTTAGACTTGGGCATACTTTTTTTTTAAAGTTCTCACTTTTCCGAATCTGTTGATGAAAATTTTCTAAATGTTTCAATATTTTATTCCAGGAAAGTGAGGTTCATACTTATAAGCTCCATCCTAAAAATGAGAACAGACTTATTTCCCATGATGGTCAAAAGAAAAATAAGAAACCAAAGTCGATTTAAAGAGAGAAGTATAGTTTTGAATTTCTCTGGCATTGAAATCTCAGTGGGTTTCCAGTAGCGACTCCTTGGATTTGCAAATTCAGGCTACTCTTATTATTGTTTGAGTACTCTTATTATTATTTTTTTAACCATACCGCTATTTTCTCCTCAGGGACAAGACACCAAAATCGTCCAACAAATCATGATTATGTTGGTGTTTGACTAATGTTATTATTTTTTCTTTTAACCATACCACTATTTTCTCCTCGGGGACCAGACACCAAAGTCGTCGAACAAATCGTGATTATGTTGGTGTTTGACTATTGTTATTATTTTTTTTTAACCATAGTGAATCGGTTTATTTACTGTTATTATTTATATAATAACAAATTATGTTCGCGTTAGGCTACACTTATTAATAACAAATGAGTACCTCTGTGCAGACACGGAAGCTTTTAATCCGTCTAGTGCATATCATGGGATCAGACCTGAAATTTCTAAAAATTATGTATTCTAAATTTTTTTTTTTTTTGGGTTATTTGTTCATTTTTTTTTTTGCATTTTTGGTTATTTGTTCAATTTTGTTTTGTGTTATTCATTCATTTCAACCTACATTTTAAATAACCAAAACATATGATATTAAAAAAAAAATACAGAAATATCTACTAATTAAAAAGTTTTAATAATAATTACTTTTTATCTTATGATTTATGCAAATTTATAATATTAATTTCTTTTATATTTTATATTTGAATTCTATTTTGTATTTTGATGATAATTAGTGTGAGCTCCATGACAATGCTTTGAATGAGTTAAGAGGGGATGTAAGATACTTTCTAGATGTGTTAGATGAAGAAGGGCACTGGAATGGTTGCTTGCTAGGTGAAGGGGTTCATTCTAATGGTGGCCTACTTGGTGAGTTCTTGTGAGATTTGATACATTATGAGGATTGAATTGCAAGAGGCACTGGAAGGAAAGCCCAATTTACAATCCACCTTAAGCCCACACTTAAAATAATTATGGTGAAGTTTATAGAGATTAGGAGAATCATGAACTAGGATGGTGGGTGAAGCCAAAGATTTAGGTTGACTTTATGAATTGGTCACTTACTAGAAGAGTGAAGCCAAAGATTTGGGTTATGTATGAATTGGTCACTTACTCACTGGAAGCTATGGTATGACTAGTTGTTTATGAGCTTTCCATTAATTTTCTATCTCCCTTGAAGCTATGATATGACTAGTTGTTTATGAGCTTTCCATTAATTTTCTATCTCAGGAGTGTTTATCCTCTCCAAATTTGTTGGTGCTTTTATTGGTGTTTCCTTATGCCTCCAAGCATTGGGTTATGGGCTCAATGCTTAGTTTCAAGCAATAGTACCCATACTATTTGGTTTACCTTCGTCTCTCTATCTAAAAGTCAATATTCACATACTAGAATTCATTGGAACAAGGTCTAGGCTCCATACCCATACTATTTGGTTTACCTTCGACTCTCTATTTAAAAGTGAATATTCACATACTAGAATTCATTGGAACAAGGTCTAGGCTCCATGCAAGATTATGCTTCGATGTGGTGGTAATTACTTTGTCTCTTAGTTAATATTTTTCAGGTTTACTGGTTTTTCTTTTAAGTTTCTAGCTATGTTTTATTAATTGTTGGTTTTTCTTCCTATCGCTTAGTCTCTTGCTAGTTATTCGCTGGTATTTCTATTTTCTCCTTGGCCCCTCTCCTTCACCGGGGTAGTCTCACAGGTCCATGCATTTCTTTGGAATTTAGTGAAGGATTTTCAAGTGGATTGTTAGACTATAGAAGCGAGTCTCGATTCCTTGAATTGAGCTAGCTTTGTTCCTCCTATGTGTTCCATTCTCTTACTCTTATCTATTTTCTTACTCAATTTTATTTTATGGGTTCTCTCCTTTGGCATCACATTTCAAGTTCTTGTTTTTGTGCCCTTTGCTCTCTTTTCCTTTTAGTATGGTGCATCACAGAGTATCATCTAGTCATAGAGGAGGTAGAAGGGGAAAATCCACCCCTCAAACCCATCTCGAAGCACAACAACCTTCGACCTCTCAGCCTCAGGCTCAGGCTATTTCTCACTACTCCATGGCTTGTTTCATGGGAGCTATTCCAAAAGAAGTTCATGGAACTATATTAGAGGTCGAGGAGGAGGTTCATTATAACCACAAATTCATTCCATATTATCATGTTGATAGGGAAATGAGGAATTGGATTCCCACTTCAACCCAATCATGCCAAACTTCTTACATACAATTTGTTAATTTGTATTGGCGTATAGAAACTCTTATGGGTAGGGGTCTCATAAAATGATTAAATACACATCAATAAATTTTAGTGTGCAATGTATAGAGGATGGAAGTGGAGAAGTTAGACAACAAGGTTTATGTTCTAGTTTAGAGGCTAGCAAACCTTACATTCATCCCATGTGAAAATGATAGTGATCCTCCTCCACCAATCTAGGTGGACTTCCCTCATGATGATATGCTTAGGTGAACCAAGCTTTATGTTATGGTTTTATGTTGTGACATTGTATTAGTGATGGCATTGAGTTTTTGGCAAAGTATTTCTCTTAGTTTTCTTCACATTTTAAATGATAGAATTGTGTATTTATCAATATGCAATATGCAATGTATAAATTTTGAATTTTTGCTATTGGTCTAGTATCCAGTGGTAGACCACTAGCACATTAAAAAAAACTATGCAATTCTTTTTTAAATTAATATCAAATGTCCCTCTCTCTCTCACTCCAATTTATATTTAAAAAAAAAAAAAATTATTATTAAATTTGTTGTCTTCACTTATTTTATTAATAATTTGTTAATGAGATTAGTTTTAAAATCCAAATTTAAGCCAAAGGACAATAGCATGAGTCATAGCTAGTAAGTTTAATCCCCCTCTACCAACATTCTAAAATTACTAATTCAGCAATATACTATATAACTCACAATTCACTTAATTTTATACCTATCCCCTTTAAGAGGTTAAATTTATAAAAACATATTATATATACTTTTAGATTTTAAATCTATATAAAATATGAAATCATTAAATAGTATTTTTATTTTTATTTTTTCATTTATTAAAATTTATTAAAAAATAATTTAAAAGATTGTTTTATCTAAATAATTTAAATTTAAATTTAAATAAAGTATAAAATACAAATATAATTTAACTCATTCATCATCCACCACATTCTACTCAATATAAAATTATGGGATATTTGAATAAGCACATGTTACATAAATAGGAGTGGTCTATAGAGGTGGAGGGCAGAATAATTGTCTTCATGGTCAAAAGTTGCTAGAATCTTCCCAATTTTATTTTTTAGTCTAGCAGTGATAGTGTTTGATTTAAGTTTTTGATGATGGAAATAGATTCAGCACCATCAAAAACTTTTGGGGCACCTAAAATCTTGAAGTTTGACAATTATAAAAATTCATACCAAATTTTATCAAAATTTTACCAACTTTCTATGATTTTCAACAAATTTGCAAGGCTATTAGACTACGGCCATAAATATAAGTGTAAAAGATTTTAGTAATATTCAACTTATGACTCAGAGTTTTGTTCCATTGTGAAGAGTGTGTTGTTAAGACACTTGTGATGAAAAAATCATCGGTGCCAATACCTAGTGGGCAAAAAGTAAATCCGGTCATGATAAGGGCTGGTGTGGCCAAGGCTCGATTAAATACCCATATAAATTTGACAACTTAAATATCACCACTTACATCATCTCAAATCCCACACTACTAAACAGAAAAAAATTCAAACATATGACATCCATCATTTCAGTTTGACCACCTTCCCGTCCGTGTAGTGGAAAGTTAATGAGTGATAATTATTCCTTCACGTGATGCGAAAAAGTCAAGGATTTTTCCAATAGGACACATTATAGGTAGTAGTTGGTACATAAATCGATATTTTTGACTGAATCATAGTTTTGGTGGATATGCAATTTTACTTGTGTGTCGTGTTTGAAGGCTATTGAGAAACATTTTTAAATCAAAGTATTAATTTTATCTACTTACTTTAATGCAATGCAATAAGAGTTTAATAATAATAAATAACTATATTTTATAATTGATAAACTAAAATATGAATTAAGATTATTATTAAGTGATTGAAAAAAAACATGTTTTTTTATTAAAAATCTCCACATTGCTCATTATTAATGTGATGAATTAAGATTATTATTAATTGATTGAAAAAAAATATGTTTTTAAATTAAAACTATTTATTGTTAATATAAGATAAGGAAATTTAACTTGAAATAATAATGATAATTATATTTTATGCTATTATAATTATATAATTAGTTAACGATTTTATGCAAGTATAGTATCAAATTAAATTATTTGAACAGTAAGAAGAATATAGTGTATGTTTATAGGTGGGATATAATGTATATATTAATTTAATGTATATTTTTAATGTATGGATTTATATTAAGTATATTTGACATTTTAATTTTAGATTAGTTAAATTTGAAGAGGGATCAAATTTCTTGAAGTGCAAACAATTTTTAGAGTAAAAAATTTGAGAAAAAGTTTGTATCTCAACTAATTTCATTCATCTTTATGTTTGACATATCCAAAGTTAAGATGGATTTATGAAGGCTCAATTAATGTTCGTCTCAAAATAGTACTATCTAATTTTCAATAGATTTGTTATGTGTTATCAGTAACCTAAATAGTACTATTCAAAAATCACATGATGAATAAGGTACCATCATTAAATTTGTTGTGTCATTTCTAACCTAAATAGTACTATCAATAATGTCATTTCAAAATTTACATGAGGAATACGGTTAATATTGTTATGTGTCATCTCTAACCTAAATAGTACTACCAATAATGTTGTTTCAAAAGTTACATAGGAATAAGGTTAATAACAATCAAATAATAGAATGCATACAATTAATATGAAACAAATTACATAATGATCTTCTCAATCTATATTCTTGAAAGTTTTCTGTAGTAACATATGAGCCTTTCTTATCTTTTCATATTAATCATATGAGAAATGAGATTCAAAATAGAGAGCATTCAAGCCTTTAACTTAATATATTGTACTAAATGTCGTATCCTACTTTACTTTATTTTCAATATTAATAGTTGTTTTATTCCAACATACTGCACAAACCATTGAATCAATTGTATCCAATATACAAGCATTTAAATCGATGTCAGTACCAAATGCAACAAAAAACTTGTTAAGGAATTATTAATTTTACAAACATTGAAATATGTGCCATATAATGAAATCATAATAAAGCATTGAAAGTAATTTTTCATCTAGTGTACAAATACCAAAATCAATGCACTACACTAAGAGAAATGCAACAAACAACTTAGTCCATTGTACAAACACTGAATTCAATATTGATACCCACAGTACAAACACTAAAATCAATGCACTATCAATTTCAAGCATTGTACATCTCAATAGTAACCACATATGCATCTTTGTTGGTTTCCATGTTTTATATTGCTCATTTTTTAATTTATGAAATCAATGCACAAAATCATTCTTCACTATATCATCACTAAAATCAATGCATTGATAAAAAAGAATAATAAAAGGCAAACCAAGAGTTCTTAGTCATTTTCACCAAAGGATTAATTTCAAAGGCTTCTTCCATCTTCATAGGAGCGATCTACACATAGATATTGCCAACAAGGGAGCTACACACTTGTTTCCATTACTCACCATAATGTTAAAGGTAATATTATTTATAAACTATAAGCTACCCTTCAACCCCTTTAGTGTACTTACAATGATTTCATTACATTAATCATAATATATTTTGCAGGCCATTTAGAAAATTTTTTTCTTGGATATGACTAATCTTCCTTATACATCATGTGAAATTAAATGTTTATATATCTTTGCATACTTTTTTTTTTTTTGCTTAAGCAATTTCTCTAATCTTATACACTCACATTTCCAATAACTACTACACCTCTAGAAATATTTCCAATAGTTAAATTTGGTGATTGTCAAAATGTCATTCTATAAAATAGATATTTGATTCAGTCAATCTAGATCTCAACCATGTGGATCATTTAACTTAATTATTGATTAAAGTACAAAACATTGTTAGAATAATTTATTTTAACTATTGATTAAAGCACAAAACATTGCCAAATACATATACAACATAATTATTTTAGGGCCGCTTCACATTGCTATTAAATTTAAATTATTTATGGATGTTATTTATTTCTAATTTTCGTATCTATTCTAGCTTACAGAGTTTTGTTTTCATTTCATGTGTGATTTGCGTTACATTATTTCCAAGCTTTGAAACTCATAATTTGCATTTGAGTGACTAACTTATTGTTTCCATGTCCATCAATAAACCAAAGATGTATGCTTTGTTAATTTCCATTTTTTAAAATATTAGGTTGGGGTCATGGAATTTTTAAGGTTTTAGATTGTTCCTTTTGTCATTTCTTAAATGAATGCATTGAATTATTTTCACTATAACATCATTGAAATCAGACATTGATTACAAATAGTAATTAAAAGGTAAGAAGGATGGTCATGGGCATCTTCATTAGAGAATTATTGGCCAAGATTCTTTCATCCTCACAAATTTACACGTAAATCTCACAAATTAGGGAGCTACTCTTGTCTCCTCAGTCTCCCTAACAATAAAATGGAAGTATTACCCCTAAACCCTAAATGACCTTCCAACCCTTTGTGATCCATAAAATGTCATGGATATTTCACTAGACAATTCGTCACAATAGATATGATAATAATATATTGAAATACTTAATTTTTACAATATTACAGTTTTATTAAAATTCTAGATCTGTAGTTTTAATTGTAATTAGTGCATGCATGCGAATGGAAATTATGTAGAAAGGTAGAGAATGAAAAAATAATCTCACACACATTTAAGATACAATATATGCTCCCTGAGAAACCCTTTCGGGAGAAAACCCAGTTGGAAGGTGAGGTCACTTTGCCCTCTTTCTCTGTTTGGAAATATGGTTGCAGGTACAAAGAAGTAATGCATGTGCCTCATGGGTTGCTACAGTGCATATACCTATCTGTGTGCTCTACCTCCTATCTCTCCGAACTATATTTGCTCATCTATGGGAAAAATTCTCCCGAAAGAATGGAATGCCTCTTCCTCCTAGTGGGTCGGCTATAGCACAACTTGATAACCTACTAGTGGTTAATTTTGACAACATCAACTCTTAACTAGAGTTAAAATAGAGACTCTTCTAGATTATTTTACATCACAAAAACATGTATATTCCCTTTTCCATGAATAATGGGGGCTGACATGGCATCCTCTCGAATTACAGGTGTGAAAGCAAGAAGGTCAACCTATGAGTGGCATAAATTTTGCATATGGACTCTCATTGACACACTTCTTACGTTGTTGGAAATATATTTGTGTGTAGAATAGAATTAAATGGTTCCAAGATAAAGCATAAAAGTTTTACCCCAAAAAAAATGTTGTTTGATTCCTCAATACGCTCTCGGAAGGTTTCAAACCCTGTTTTTCCAAATTGGGTCCTGCCGGTAAAAATGGTCTCATGAGTTGATTCCTCCACTTTTTCCACTCCAAATGAATTGATATGGATGAAAAACAATATAATGATCCAATCTGGATCACTTTACCATAATTTCAATAATTTCATTATGTTAACTTCATAATTTTAGTAGTTTCCCTAAATGTGCCATCATAGATAAAACACATGTCAAAATCATAGCTAAAGGTACAATGGAAGCTATTAATAGAATATATATTATAATAATATCTTATTGAGAAAAAAATATGATTGCAAATATAAGTTTGCACAACAATGCCTAGAGGGTTAGCTTGATTGGTTGAGTCTCGATCGTTAAAGTACCTTTTCTATTGAAAGATCACGAGTTCAATTCCCTCGACACTTGGGGTTTTGCTTCGTGGTTGAGCCAACATGAAGTTATCCCTTCAGGTGGATATACCTGGTACAAATATTCTATGGATGTACAATCATCAATCTCTCGAGTTTGTCAACCACATAGCAAAAAAAATTACACAACAAAAACAAATAAATTATTACAATTATAAAATAATGTTATGAAGAATTATATTGCACAATCATATTTCAATATTTTAGTGATCAAATCCTTCGAGCCTTTTGGCTACTTTACTGAACAAGATGTTTAAAATTAACTCACTCACAATTCTCTGATAAAAATATAGTCAAAATTAAAACGTGCATTTTATCTCGCTAACCACTATCCAAATCTACCATAACAAGGGTCATATCCAACATCACTCACATTCTCTCCATAAACGTACCCTCATATTTTCCAACACCTTTTATAATGTAGTCATCTAAATGTAGTTATTTGAGGATAATACGGAGATGAATGCTCCTGCCAGAAACCCAATTTGAGAGCCAACTCAACGGTCATACTATTCTGAAAATGACTGCCATGATCAGTGACAATCTCTCTAGGAATACCAAAACGAGCGATAACCTGGTTGAAAAGGAAAAGAGCTGCAGTCTCACCATCATTCCCAAAAGTAGGCATAGCCTCGACCCACTTCGTAAAGTAGTCTACTGCTACAATAATGTACTTGTGATCTTTAGCCGAAGGCGGGTTACAAGTAGTATAATCAATACCCCACTTTGTAAAGGGACCGACAATAATGACTGGAAAAAGCGGAGCTGGATGAGCACACATTTTTCGAGTATAGACTTGACACGGATGACAATTTTTGACCGATTCGATACAATCCTTGAAAATCGAGGGCCAAAAGTACCCAGCACGCAAGATTTTTTGGGCTGTAGCAAGCCCAGATAAATGACCCCCACAAGCTCCACTGTGGGAATCATTCAGCACAGCCTCAGCTTCTTCGAGAGTTAAGCAACGTCTTAGGATTGAATCAACCCCTCGGCGGTATAAAGCATCACCAATAATCAAATAATTCTTGGCCAAGTGACACAGCTTACGACGCTCATCTTTCGAAAAAGTAGAGGGAAACTTCGCAGTCTGGAGATACACAATGATATCTCCGTACCAAGGATCTTGTGAAGAGATAAGAAACAAATGTTCATCCGGAAAGGATTCATCATAGATCATCTCCTCCCCACAGGGCAACTCGGAGATCAATTCCATGAAAACTAATGATTTCTTGGACTTGGCAGACATAAACTCAAGATCAAATTCCTGTAAAATCACAATCCATCTATTGTATTTGCCCCCAATCACTCGCCTACTGAGGACAAACTGAAATGGATTGGTTGCTGCCAAAACATAAGTTTTGCGAAGAATAATGTAATGTTGGAGTCGCTGCATAGCATGAACTGCTGCTAAAGCTAATTTTTCTATCGGAGTGTACCGGAGTTCAGGTCCTACCAAGCCTCGACTAAGGTAGTATATAACATGCTTTGCAAGAGCATCATCCTCCTGAACCAGAACCATACCGATGGTAGATTCTGCTGCTGCCAGATACAAAAGGAAATCCCTGCTATAATCAGGTGGACTCAATAAAGGAGCAGAGGTCAATGCTTTTTTCAAAGAATCGAACGAGCGTTGAGTGAAGTCATCCCAAAGAAATGGAACTCCCTTCTTCAACAATCTCATAAATCCCTTTGTAACTTCAGCATAATTTACGATAAATCTCCGAAGAAAATTAGACTTTCCTTGTAGAGTTTGAAGCTGACGAATAGAGGACGGGGGAGGCAACCGAAGTATTGCCTCAACCTTGAAGGGATCTACCCTAATCCCTTCCTTGGACACAATGAATCCCAATAACAGACCGGATGTAACCGCAAAAACGCACTTGTTCGGATTCAATCTAATCTTATAGAACTGACATCGTTCAAATATTTGCTGGAGGTGAGCAGGATGATCCATCCTCTTTCGAGAATGAGCAGCTAAATCATCCAAATACACCTCGATAATCTTTTTGATGTCGTGGAAGGCATGTGAAATGGCCCGCTGAAAGGTATCCCCGACATTTTTAAGACCAAAAGGCATCTTCTTGTATGCAAATGTACCTCAGGGACAAATAAAGGCAGTCTTATGCTGATCTTCAGGACGGATAGTAATCTGATTATAGCCGGAGAAACTGTCCATGAAGGAGAAAATCTCATTACCGGCACACTCATCAATGATCTAATCGATAAATGGTGTGGGGTAATTATCTTTAGGACATGCTTTATTTAGGACTCTGAAATCGATTCAAACTCGAATCGTTCCTTTCTTTTTATCTACGGGAACGAGATTTGAAACCCATTCAGTCAAAGGAACAGGGAAAATGAATCCCGCCTTAAGCAGCTTCTCAACTTCAGCATTGATAGCTGCTGCCTTCCTAGGATTGACCAGACGAAGTTTTTGCCTCACCGGCTTAGCGTTTTCATACGTCTTGATCTCATGATGGACAATAGATGGGTCTATACCAGGCATTTCCTCATAAGACCAAGCGAATACATCCCTATACTCTTTAAAGAGCTCGGTGTAAATTTGAACCTCTTCACGGGAACATTCAGCTCCGATGAAGACATTCTCGATAATATTGGGATCCCTGGAAATGTTCACCGGGATAGTAGGAGAAATCACAGCCATGTTCCCTTCAGCATAAACATGTGTTGGTGCTAAAGGGTTCAAGACTGGGTGAACAGAACCAGGAGACTGCGGACTTGGAAAACTTGTTTCAACTTCGCTCAAGTCGGGTAAAAAGTAAGACCGATGATGCAAGTCATCCCACGGTCTATCTATACCAGTCATGGCTTCCAGGATGGCCTCTTCAGATGGAAGAGTGGTATCAAGGCAATCCTGGGCAGAAGAAGAACTAAGTGTCCAAGCAGACACGCTCCATCCAACTCTTAGGTGTGGGCCGGGATGGATGCAACAAGTCGACAATAGGCGATAAAGCAATCTCAGTGTAAATAAGGAAATGCCATTCACCACTTGACCTTAAAGCTAATGTGGTAGTAGGGGAGGAGTAAGGGTCAAAGGTCGAAAAATAATGAGTTCGAAGAACTCTCTTCGTTGAAAGAAAGGAGCCTTGGGGGATGAGGCCCATTAATATAGACCGTAGGAGGAGGAGTATCAGTACCCATGGAAAGTGGAGTCAAGGAAGAATACATTTAACTACCAAATTTCCTTTAACTCCTAAATTCTCAACAGGCGCCTTAGAATTATCCAACTTAGGAACATATGAGTCAAAAGACGCATTCAGGTCTACAGGAGGACAGTCCAGTTGATCCACTGTAACGATCCTCCCTTCATGGGGGAAACATACAATACGAAATAATGAGGATGCAATGGCATCCATCTCATAAATCTAGTTCCTCCCCAACAGAAGGTTGTAGTCCAAGCTTGCATCTACTACCTCAACCTCTATGTTGACAGTTTTTCCCCCAACACAGATGGGCAAAGCTGGGACAATACCATGGGGCACATGTGAGAATAGCCGTGAAGACGCGAGTGGAAAGAGTGGTAGATGGAACGGCTTTGGGGGGATCAAGTGTCTTTTCGACATGCGAGAGACATCACGCATGTGGAAGCACCTCATCAGCTGTAGCCGAAATATGTTACTCGATCTGATGATTTAATGTAAAAGCCATGTGATGAGGAAGTCTCTTCTTAAAATTAGTCATATCAAAAGTAATCAGAAGAGAATTTTTTGGATCAATAGCCCCAATGGCAGTGAGCAAAGCACTGCGTTGAGCCGGGCAAGACTGGAGTACCTCTAAAGCCGACATAGCACAAGGAATCTGCGCTAGATCTTCTACAATCGAGTAGTTCTGGGCAGCCCTCGCATTTGGATTAATCGTTGATCGCTTAGAAGATGCTTTGGGCATCCGAGGCATAGACTCAATAGTAGGCTTCGTAATGTGAAGCGGCTCAGTAGCATCAGGGAATTCCTTAGCTTTCAAAGACTCTTCTCTGCCATAATCACGGGATCTCGTAGCGATATCCGCATGAGCACTCATCATGAAAATTTTCGATGGAATTTCCCCTTCCTGGGTGCCCCCAGAGGAAGCCCCAGGATTTTGGTTCGCGCCAACAACTAATTGTTGCCCTTGGGGAAAAGGGTTTGTTAACACAGCCTAAGAACTAGAAGAACCCTACTGGGCTAACAAGCGTTGCGCATCTTGAATTTTAGGGCAAAGGTGTGTAAGATGGTCTCCAGCACATAGCTTGCATGGAAACTTCACTTTCCTTTTCTCCTTTGGGCCCTCACCAACATGCTCATTGGTTTTATTTGCATTACCCTTCCCGTTCTTTCCCTTTTTCTTATTATTTCGTCCCTTCTTCTTCCCTTCGGATTGTTGATTTCCTTTGGGATCAGAAGCTTGGATAACATTTATGGACAAAGACTGGGAAGGAGATGACTCGCAGACACAGCCTGACCAGAAGGAGAAGATTGCAAAGACAACTGCTGCAGTTGAGTAAGCAGGCTGGCTACACCACTATTGATCGATCCAATCAGTCCGTCACCATGAGGACCGAGCTTAGTTTTAGATAAATCTAATTTGGAGCGAGGAGCATTAGGCAAATATTTGTGAAAGACCCCAGACTGAGAATATATCAACTCTAGCTGCTGGGCCCTGAAAATGGCCTGCTCCTCAGAAAATACCCCGGAGAGGGATACATATTTCGAAATATCTGACTGCAGGGATTTGAGAAACCATTCCAAAAGGAATTCACCTGGAATATGAGCTTTAATCAACCTCTTCCTTCTCCTCCATTCCTGAATGTGATCAAGAATGTGGGTTGCATCGTCCTGCTTGAAATTAGCTAGGAGTTCAGTCCCAGCATCATACCGGACAGGCAACTGAAAATGGTTCAGAAATGTAACAGCCAGTTCTCCAAATGTAGCAAAAATTCCCCAGTTAGCTCAATATACCATTTGGCAGCGTTTCCAGTTAGGGTGCGTTGAAATAATCTCAACCTAATCGAATCATCGATCAGGGAGTTCGAAGAACACCATAAATGGAAAGTGGTAATGTGGTCAGCCAGATCTTCTCCATTCTTACCTTCAAACTTTGGAATGTCTGAAGGAAGTTTGGTGGGAACCGGAGGCCACCCCGGACTGTAACGAACCGGATCATTAGTCAACTTTGACAGATCTGGCAAGTTTAACGTTGCCAAAAAAGGTAAGCGAGGTGGAGCCTGAGGATTCCATCCTTGATGGGATGGATTCCCAACATTCTGAAAAGAATACCCTGGATTTGATGAGGCACTAGGTTGCCAAAAAGGACTCATAGAAAAAGGAGAAGAACCTCCTCCCAACGCAGAGTTACCAAAGCCCAGACCAATTCCCCCCGCTGAAGTATGAAAAGAAGAGGAAAGCCCCTGATAGGGGTTCCAGGCATTAGAAAGAGGAGAAAAGGTCTGATAAGCACTCGACGAAGGGAAAGAAGTATTCCCTTGGTGACTAGCGTAAAACTGATTCCCTGCCCCCGATGTAGTGAACACAGGGTTCCACCCTGTAAAAGTAGTTGAACTTTGCCCCCCAGACCAAGGGTTGAAACTCTGGGTCTGAGAAGTAAACGGAAAGGACCCTAAAGAAGGATTCGAACTAGGAATGTGTCCAGTTCTGAAGGGGAACCCCTGAAAAGAAGCTGATCCACTAGCCATGGAAGACATGGGTGTAGATCCAGCTGCAGCAGCGGAAAAGGAAAAAGAAGGAATCCAACTAGTGGGCATTCCGAAACAGAAGGGACCAGAATGAGAAGCATGTGCTTGGGTGAAACCAGAGACAAACACAGCAACACTAGAAGTAATCGAAGATAAATCAATAGTGCCCCCTCCTTCAACAGAAGCAGGAGTCTGAATGCCTGTAGCACTCACAGCAGAAGCCGCGTTCCCAGTCGTGGCCATCGAAAGGTATGAATGATACGGAAGATATTCTGGTCTCTCTGACTCAGGTCCGATGTATTGAACAACGAACGGATAATCAGGAGGAAGAGGAGATGGATCTGACGCAGGAGGTTCAGGTACTTCTTCAATTTGAAAATCTTCTTCCTGAGGAAATAAAACTCGCGAGGTGAGCGGAACGCTCCTCTCGGAACCGATACCAGAATCAGTTATGAAAACTTCAAACCCTTGTGGAGGATCTCTCTCCACTGCATCAGATGCCACAGGGTGGTAACCACCTACTAAATCACTCCTACGCCTTCTCGAAGAAGGCTCTGGACTCTTGGGAGATAACCCCCGGATTCTCCTCGATCAACGAGGCGCTTGATCAACCACTTTTATAGATTTTAAATTAGACTCAAAAAAGTGAAAAGCTAGGCAAGCTAGGAGCAAAGAGCACTCACTATAAGAAAAATCCCTGAGATACAATCAAGCAAACAGCCTCCAAGTATTTCCGCTCCGGGTGATGAGGACCGGACACCAAAATACAGGAAAGCGAAATATAGGACCTCCCGAAAGCAGTCTGGGATGATTAGGGCCCAGAACAACTAGCAAGGGTATCAGAAACAATTACGCTGACCTCCTAATGACAGCCTTTGCTGGCTCAAGCACCCAAGCTTCGCAAGGGCACCCCCCAGAAGTACTGCTGAAAGTGATGCGACGTCTGCCTCAGGTACCACGGGTATTCCCCCTCGCAGTCACCTGTGTGGAACCTAGGAGTGGCAACTATGGGCACCAATCCGTATCAGAAGCCGGGCGGAACGGTCTTGAGGTCAGATTCAGCCAATCGGAGAGGGGGTATCCCTCTTCTCAGCCTTCACTTCCCCTCGCGCTTGACTCTCTGGAGGAGAGCTTTCCCGGTCCACCTAACGGAGTTGGATTTCACTCAATTAATCAACTTCTATGTTTTGTTTGAGCGGCCTTGGAGATTTAACTCTCCACTCACCTAATCCAAGGCCCTACAACCTAGCTAGTTGGTGTATGACACTTAGAAAACTTGCTAGTTGATTTTAAATTATATCCCTTATTTTAATGGGCTGTTATGTTAAGTCACAGGGATGTGGAAATGAAACTTATGATTTTTTGACGCAGAAAGAAATTAATAAAAACCAAACTACATGCAAATGCAGTTATTGTCTTTCGATGAAAAGAAACTTCTACATGGGTTCTACGAGATTAAAAATTGTATTTTTTCTTTTCGGATAGCAAACTCACACTCACAAAAACTATGAAAATGACTAAATGCTTAAGTGCACCTGATGCAAATCACTACAAGCATGCAAATCCTAAGATGCAAAATCTCCTAAAGCAGAGTGAAATTTCCCAAAAGTCCTTCAGTTTTATCTCTTTTTTGGTTGTCCAGAAATCTAGTTCCCAAAATCAAGAACTCTTAATATGAAGACACCAAAAACGCTTAACAACAAGAGGAAGAAATCAATGACAACTCCTTTCCAGAATCAAGCCAAAATCCAAAGGCAAGAAACCTCAACAAAGCTTCAAAAGATACAAAGAAACGAAAACAAAAATGCAAAAACAAAAGCAAACAACAAAGAAAAATGTTTTTTGAGCTTTTGAGTTTTATAAAAGAGTTCGAAAAAACCAAGTAAAACTATAAAATTCCAAGCCAAACAACACTGAATTTCAAGCAAATACTTCCAAAAATGCTCCAAATCTTATAAGGCTAACTAGTAGCAAGATCAATATGAGCAAAAGAAGACAAGAAAACTCAGCCACTCAGCCTAGAAGAATAGTGCAACCTTGCCGCAAACAAAAACTTCAAAGAACCAAGAAAGAGTCTTCAAAAGTTGCAACAAGACCTAGCCAACTGAACTCAAGAAAACCAACCAAGAAATAGGCAAAAATCGTAGTGCAAAGCAAAACAAAAAGATAGGAAAGAGTAAATGAGCAGGAGCTCTCTGTTTTGATGAAGCAGAACAACCAAGAATGCCCAAAAAGCGATCTTGGTACTCAAACCAGAAGTGCCAGCACAAGAAACAACTCTTTGCCAAAAATACTAGTTTTCAATCAAATGAAAGAGAGAAAAGACTAAAGACCACTTTCTTCACAATCCAGAGGGTACAAAGACACTGCAGGAACAGGTCTCCTCAGACAGAAAGGACTAAAAAGCCAAGGAATCCAAAATTTCAAAATCTGCCTAGGTATACGCTACTTCACAGTTTAGCAAAAAGCATGCATACACGACTGTGCTAAAGGAAACACGTGTATACGCGACTCCCTTTAGACAAACTTGCGTGTATACGCGACTGTGTGCAGAAAAAAGCGCGTATATAAAGGTAAATAGTGAAAAAACAAAAAGGATCAAGCCTGGATAAGAAACCAGGACTTCAGTCTGACTGAGAAAGAGTAAACTGGATTGCAAATAGAAGTTAAAACTGTTGGAAACCTATCAAACAGCTGAAACCACCCAACAAGGGAATCACAAGAATGCGATCCCCAGTGGAGTCGCTAGTTCTGTTTCGGGGAAAATCACCCTAGAGGTTTGTTGGGTTTAAACCTCCATAGAGCAGGGGGATGCTACTTAAGAAGGACTCACACAACCATACATGTTCATGAAAAACTAAATGGAGTAGATCGAGGAAGTTACCCGTAGGTCCTATGGTTGAAGCAGATCCCGCGGGGTCCAAACCCCCAGCAACCCTTCTTCCTTCTTAACTTGAAAGACAAGAAGAAACAAGCACGAAGAACTAGTTGTACAGCATATATCTACTCTAAATGTTAGTGAAATCCATATGAAACATTAGATAAACCATAACAAATGCTTAAATAACAATATTCTCATGTATGCAAGCAGACACTAACACGTATATTTCGGGAACAAGATGGTTCTTCTGTATTATAAATAGCATGTATAGAAATAACAAGTGGAGAGATCACCTGAATCCTTCCACGATCTTCGAGCAAACCGTCGTCCGGATCCGTCCCGCCCTTGCCTCGCTAAGATTCCTTCCGAACTGGTGCATACGAGATGACATATAAAGAGATGAGCATCTCCAGGAAACAAAGGTTTCCTGTAATGAACTGGGAAGTGCAGGAGGCACGGGAATTCAGACTTGGATAGGGAATACCAACAAAGTATAATATCAATAATTTCTCTCTCCCTTAGGCCATGCACATGAGGGGCTTTTATACTCCCTCAAAGTAGTTTCAACAGTTGGAAACAGTTGGCCACGTGCTGGGGTGGTTGAACTACCAGAGTAACCATCAACCCAGCCCGAAAATAGGGATTTTTTATATATTTTTTAATGATTTTAATGGCATACGCGGGAAAGTACATGTGGACTCGCGTATACATGCGGAAAAGTCTGGGCATAACCGCGTATGGGGAGTTTAACACTGTTTTTTAGTGAATTTTGTCCAAGTCTGTAGGAATGGGTGCCCAAAGACATAAAAGCAATCATGAATCATATGAAGGTGAGAAATGATGCTATAACACCTCTAAAGGTATTGGTTGTTTAGAAATTGCATTTAGTGGTAGTTTTTATACGTATTTCAGGAAGTTGTGCTTCAAAATCACCATTTTTTTAGAGGTATTTTTTTGACATCTTGAATTTCCTTAGTTATAAAGTATCAACATCTTTTCTTTAATTGTTACATTTTTTTATGTTTATTTTTCAATGACATTTTTTCTTCTTTTTTCTTTGTTTCAATGTTCCTTTTTTTTCTTAATTTAAAAATTTGCATTATTAAATGTTTTAAGAATAGTTCATAAGGAAAAATATCTATTAAGGTTTTGTAAATGGTGTATCCGGCTATGTGGACTTGATTGTGTGGAACACTCCATAGTTAAGCACACTTAAGAAAAAGGAGTCTTGATTGGTGACTCCCTAGGAAGTCTTAGTTACAAGGTGCAGGCACCGAAGGTGATGATCGATGCTATGTAATTATTTTTTATAGTTTCAATTCCATTTCTTCATCCCTATGAGCATCACTTGATGCGACACATGCTAAGATAATTACTCAAAATTGTGAGAAATTGGTTAGTTGCAATTAATACACATGGATATCAGTCATATATTATTGACTTTCTATATACAAATAATCCCAAAAATGATACCTCATATTTTGGACTACTTAGATAAAAGAGTGAAGGGAGCTCTAACTGAAAAGATCAAAAGGCATAATACTTGCTAAATTTTTGGTAAATGGGGTAGAAGGCTAATTTGGATTGATTGTGAGGAAAATTATATAGTTAAGCACATTTTATCCAAAGGAATCTTGGGATTGGGTAGACATGGAAGAAGTCTTGGTTATTGGGTGCAAGCTACAGAGGTGAAATTTTTTGTTAATATATTCATTTGTCTAGGTTCAATTCCACTCCTTCATCCCTGAGTATCATGCAACATAATGTGTGCTAAGTGGGTTATCCAAAATCACGATAAATTGGTCAAATGTAACTAATAATCATGGATATGGGTCATTAACCCCTCATTTCTTAAATAAAAGAGTGAATGGAGCTCTAAATAAATATCTCATACAACACAATAATTGATAAGGTTTTACAAATGGGGTAACAAGCAAAGAGGGCTTAACTATAGGGAAAACTCCGCAGTTAAGTGTTCTTGATATAGAAGTGTCTTGGGATGGGTGAGATCTTGTGACGTCTTGGTTATAAATTGCAAAGTACGAAGGTAATAATTGATGCTATGGGATTCATTTTTCTAGTTTGAATCTCACTTTATTTTCAATTTTAATAGTTGTTGTATTCCAACATACTTCAAAAACTAATGAAATAAATATATTAAAATCAATTTCATCCATTGTTTAAACATTGAAATCAATGCTAGTATGAAATGCAACAAAAAACTTCCAAAAAAATTATTAATTTTACGAACATTGAAATATGTGCAATATAATGAAATCAATCATACGAAGCATTGAAATCAATTTTTCATAGTGTACAAATACCAAAATCAATGCACTAGACTAAGAGAAATGCAACAAACAACTTAGTACATTGTACAAACACTCAATTCGATGTTGATATCCACATTACAAACACTAAATAAAAGCACTGTCAATTTCATGCATTGTACATCTAGCCATTAACCACATAGGCATCTTTGTCGGTTTCTAAGTTTTATATTGATTAATTTATAATTTATGAAATCAATGCACAAATTCATTCTTCATTATATCATAACTAAAACCGATGCATTAATCAAAAAGAGTAATAAAAGGGAAACTGAGGGTTCTTAGGCATTTTTACAAGCACGATTAGCGTCGAAGGCTTCTTCCATCTTCATAGGAGTGATCTACACATATATATTACCAACTAGGGAGCTACACTTGTCTTCTTTACCCTCCCTAATGCTAAAGGTAATAGTATTTCTAAAATATAAGCACCCTTCAACCCTTTTACTGTACTTATAATGATTTCATTACATTAATCATATTAAATTTTGTAGGCCATTTACAAAATATTTTTCTTGGATATGACCAATTTTCTTTAAATACATCATGTGAAATTAAAGGATTCTGTATGTATTTTCATCTCAATTTCTAGTTTTCTACTTTTTCTTTTTGCTTAAGCAACTTCTCTATTCTTATACACTCACATTTCCAATAACTAGTGCACCTCTAGGAACATTCCCAATAGTTAGATTTTATGATTGTCAAATGTCATTCTATAAAATATATTTGATTTAGTCAATCTAGATATCAACCGTATGGATTATTTAACTTAACTATTGATTAAAGTACAAAACGTTGTCAACATATTTAAATTAGTTATTGATTAAAGTACAGAACATTGCCAAACACATATACAACATAATTTTTATAGGGGCACTTCACATTGCTAATAGATTTAAATTATTGATGGATGTTATCTTTTTCTAAATTCACTATCTAGTCTAGTTTATGGAATTTTGTTTTCTTTTCATGTGTGATGTGCGTTGCATTATTTCCAATCTCTAATGCTCATAATTTGCATTCGAGTGATTATCGTATTTTTTCCATGTCCATCAACCAACCAAAGATGTATGCTTTGTTACTTTCCATTTTTTTAAATTATGGGTTTGGTTCTTGGAATTTTTTAGGTTTTAGGTTTATCCTTTTGTCATTTCTTAAATCAATGCAATGAATTATTTTCACCATATCATCATTCAAATGAGACATTGATTAAGAATAGTAATTAAAAGGAAATAAGGATGGTCATGGGAATTGCACCAGATAATTAATGGCCAAGCTTCTTTTATCCTCACAAATTTACACATAAATCTCATAAATTATGGAGCTACACATGTCTCCATCATTGTCCCTAATGATAAAAGGACACTATTACCCCTAAACACTAAAATACCTTCGAACCCTTTACCATACTTTCAATAATTTCATTATGTTAATTTCATACTTTCAATAGTTTCCCTAAAGATGTCATCATAAATAAAATGCATGTTAAAATCATAGCTAAAGGTACAAAGGGAATTTGTTAGTAGAATATAAATTACAAAATATCCTATGAGAAAAAAATATATAATTGCAAATAAAAATTTTCACCACAACAACAAACAAATTATTATAAATGTCAAAGAAAGTTATGAAGAATTCTATTGCATATTCCTATTTCAATCTTGTAGTGATAAAATCATTTAATCCTTATGGCTACTTTCCTCATATAGATGTCTACATGGAGCTCCCTCACAATTCATAATAAAAATATAGTCGAAATATAAACATTCATTTTATCTCTCTAACCACTATCCAAATCTACCATAAGAAGAAATTCATATCCAACCTCACTCACCATGGCTCCATAAACATGCCCTCATATTTTCCAACACTTTTTTATAATATAAATGTCTAAATGTAGTTACTTGCTTGATGAGAACCCTCTAAAGGTATTGGTTGTTTAGAAGTTGCATTTAGTGTTACTTTTAGAAATATTTCAAGAAGTGGTGCTTCAAACTTACCATTTTTTCAGAGGTAGTTTTTTGACATTTTGAATCTTCTTAGTTATAAAGTATCAACATATTTTCTTTAATTGTTACATTTTTAATTTAAGTTTTATTTTTATTTTTATTTTCAATGACATATTTTCTTTGTTTCAATGTTCCTTTTTTTCTTAACTGATATTTAAATTATTAATTTTTTAAGAATAGTTCATAAGGATCAATATCTGTTAATATCTTGTAAAAGGGGTATGAGGCTATGTGAGTTTGATTACGTGGAACACTCCATTATTAAGCACACTTAAGCCAAAGGAGTCTTAGGATAGGTGAACAACTAGGAATTCTTGGTTACTAGATGCAAGAACCGAAGGTGATGATTGATGCTATGTAATTAATTTTTATTGTTTCAATCCCATTTCTTCATCCCTATGAGCATCACTGAATGTGACGTGTGCTAAGTGGATCACACAAAATCATGAGAAATTTCTCAGTTGTAATTAATACATGTGGATATTGATCATATATTATTGACATGCTCTATACAAATAATCTCAAAAATGATATCTCATATTTTGAACTGATTAGATAAAAGAGTGAAGGGAGCTCTAACAGAATATCTCAAAAGGAACAATACTTGCTAAATTTATGGTGAATGAGGTAGCAATCTAATTGGAATTAATTACGAGGAAAAATTTATAGTTATGCACATTTTATCCAAAGGAATCTTGGGATCGGTGACCTTACAAGAAGTGTTGGTTATTGGGTGCAAGCTCCAGAGGTGATAGTTGTTGTTAATATATTCATTTTTCTAGGTTCAATTCTACTCCTTCACCCCTATAAGCATCATCAAATGTAATGTGTGCTAAGTGGGCTATCCAAAATCATGATAAATTGGTCAACTGCAACTAAAACTCACAGATAGGGGTCATTAAACCCTCATTTCTAAAATAAAGAGCAGATGGAACTCTAAATAAATAGCTCATACAACACAATACCTGATAATATTTTACAAATGGGGTAGCAAGCTAAGTGGGCTTAACTATAGAGGAAAATCCATAGTTAAGTGTGGTTGACCTAGAAGAGTCATGGGATGGGTGACCTCCTGTGAAGCCTTGAGTATAAAGTGAAAACTATGAAGGTGATGATTTATTCTATGGGATTCATTTCAGTAGTTTCAATCCCACTTTATTTTCAATATTAATTGTTGTTGTATTCCAACATATTGCACAAAAAAAATGAAATCAATGTACTAAAATCAATTTTACCCATTGTACAAACATTGAAACCAATGTTGGTATCAAATGCAATAAAATATTTTCTAAAAAAATATTAATTTTACAAAGATTGAAATTTGTGCACTATAATGAACTCGATCATACGAAGCATTCAAAGTAATTTTCCATCTAATATACAAATACCAAAATCATTGCACTATATTAAGCGCAATTCAAAAAACAACTTAGTCCATTGTACAAACACTCAAATCAATGTTGATATCGACAATACAAACACCAAAATTAATGCACTATCAATTTCATGCATTGTACATCTCAACATTAAACACATAAGCATCTTTGTTGGTTTCCGAGTTTTATATTGCTCATTTTTTAATTTATGAAATCAATGCACAAAATCATTCTTCACTATATCATCACTAAAATCAATGCATTGATCAAAAAGAGTAATAAAATGCAAATCAAGGGTTCTTAGGCATTTTTACTAAAGGATTAATTCCCAAGGCTTCTTAGGCATTTTCACTAAAGGATTAATTCCCAAGGCTTCTTCCATCTTCATAGGAGTGATCTACACATAGATATTACCAACTAGGGAGATACACTTGTCTCCTTTACTCTCCCTAATGCTAAAGGTAATATTATTTCTAAAATATAAGCTACCATTCAACCCCTTTAGTGTGCTTACAATTATTTCATTACATTAATCATATTAAAATTTGTAGGCCCTTAGAAAATGTTGCTCTTGGATATGACTAATTTTCCTTATACATCGTGTGAAATTAAATGTTTATATATGTATTTGCATCTCAATTTCTAGTTTGGTACTTTTTAATGCTTAAGAAACTTCTCTAATCTTATACGCTCACATTTTCAATAACTAGTACACCTCTAGAAATATTCCCAATAGTTAGATTTTGTGATTGTCAAATGTCAGTTTATAAATTAGATATTTGATTCAGTCAATCTGGATATCCATCATGTGGATTATTTAACTTAACTATTAATTAAATTACAAAACATTCTCATAATTATTTAACTTAACTATTGATTAAAGTACAAAACATTGTCAAACACATATACAACATATGTTTTCTAGGGTCGCTTCACATTGCTAATAAATTTAAATTATTGATGCATGATATTTCTTTCCATTTCCACTATCTAGTCTACTTTATGGAGTTGTGTTTTCATTTCATGTGTGTCGTATGTTACATTATTTCCAATCTCTAATGCTCATAATTTGCATTTGAGTGATTATCTTAATGGTTTCCATGTCCATCAACCAACCAAATATGTACGCTTTTTTTCTTTCCTTTCTTTTAAATGTTTGGTTGGGGTCATGGATCTTTTTAAGTTTTAGATTTCAACTTTTCTCATTTCTTAAATCAATGCATTGAATTATTTTCATTATATCATCATTGAATTTAGACATTGATTAAGAATAGTAATTAAAAGGAAAGAAGGATGGTCATGGGCATCTTCACTCATCTTCACTCGAGAATTTATGGCCAAGATTGTTTCATCCTCACAAATTTACACAAAAATCTCAGAAATTAGGGAGCTACAATTGTCTCCCTCACTCTCCCTAATCATAAAAATACACTATTACCCATAAAACCTAAACTACCTTCCAACCCTTTACCATGCTTTCAATAATTTCATTATGTTAATTTCATACTTTCAGTAGTTTCCATGGAGGTGTCATCATAAATAAAATACATGTTAAAATCATAGTTAAAGTAACAAAGGGAAGTTGTGAATAGAATATATGTTATAAAAATATATTATTGAGAAAAAAATACAATTACAAATATAATTTTGCACAACAACAACAAATAAATTATTATAATTGTAAAGGAAAGTTATGAAGAATTTTATTGCACATTCCTATTTCAATATTGTAGTGCTCAAATTCTTCGAGCCTTGTGGCTAGTAATTTCCTAGGCTAGATGTCTACAAGTAACTCACTCACAATTCTCTGATAAAAATATAGTCAAAATAAAAACATGCATTTTATCTCTATGACCACTATCCAAATCTACCATAAGAAGAGAGTCATATCCAACATCATACCTCATGTTTTATAGCACCTTTTTTATAATGTAATCATCTAAATGTAGTTTCTTGATGAGAACCATCTAAAGGTATCGGTTGTTTAGAAGGTGCATTTAGTGGTAGCTTCTATACATATTTCTAGAAGTGGTACTTCAAAATCACCCTTTCTTCAGAGTTAGTTTTTTGACATTTTGAATCTTATAAGTTATAAAGTATCAACATATTTTCTTTAATTGTTATATTTTCAATTTATTTATTTTTTAATGACATTTTTTATTCTTCTTTTTCTTTTTTTCAATGTTCCTTCATTTTATTAGCTTAAAAATTTGCATTATTAAATGTTTTAAGAATAGTTCATAAGGAACGATATTTTTTAAGGCTTTGTAAATAATGTATCAGGCTTTGTGGGCTTGATTGTGTGGAACACTCCATAGTTAAGCACTCTTAAGCCAAAGGAGTCTTAGCAAGCACTAATGATGATAATTGATGTTATGTAAATCATATTTATATTTTCAATCCCATGTCTTCATCCTTATGAGCATCATTTGATGTGACGTGTGATAAGTGGATTACAAAAAAATATGATAAATTGGTCAATTGAAATTAATACACATGGATATTGATCATCTATTAATGACTTGTTCTATAAAAAATCCCAAAAATTATATCTCATATTTTGGATTTCTTAGATAAAAGAGTGAAGAGAGCTCTAACTGAATAGTTCAAAAGGCACAATACTTTCTAAAATTATGATAAATGGGGTTGCAAGCTAATTGGGGTTGATTGTGAGGAAAAATCTATAGTTAAGCACATTTTATCCAAAGGATTTTTGGGATGGGTGGCCTTGCACGAAGTATTAGTTATTGGGTGCAAGCCCCAAAGGTGAAATTGTTTGTTAATGTATTCACTTTTCTAGGTTTACTTCTACTCTACCCCTATGAGCATCATCCAAAGTAATGTGTGTTAAGTGGGCTATCTAAAATCATAAAAAAATGGTCAATTGCGACTAATACTCATGGATATGGGTCATTAATCCCTCATTTCTTGAATAAAAGAGTGAATGGAGCTCTAAATAAATAGCTCATACAACACAATACTTGATAAGATTTTGCAAATGGGGTAGCAAGCTAAGTGGGATTAACTATAGGGAAAACTCCACAGTTAAGTGTACTTGATATAGAAGAGTCTTGGGATGGGTGATCTCCTATGAATTCTTTATTATCAAGTGCAAACTCTGAAGGTGATGATTGATGCTATGGGATTCATTTTGCTAGTTTCAATCCCACTTTCTTTTCAATATTAATTGTTATTTTATTCTAACATATTGCACAAACCAATGAAAACAATGTACTAAAATCAATTCTATCCATTGTACAAACATTGAAATCAATGCTGGTATTAAATGCAACAAAAAACTTGCTAAAAATTATTAATTTTGCAAACATTGAAATATGTGCAATATAATGAAATAAATTATACTAAGTGTTTAAAGCAATTTTTCATGTAGTGTACAAATACCAAAATCAATATACTATACTAAGAGCAATGCAACAAACAACTTAGTCCATTGTACAAACACTCAAGTTAATGTCAATATCCACAATACAAACACTAAAATAAATGCACTATCAATTCTATGCATTGTACCTCTCAACATTAACCACACTACATATGGGCGGAAAATTCGTCTCATGAAAGTTAGGTCGTACAGGTCAGATTTTACTTGCATTTTTTGTATTTTTTTAAAAGGCCCCAACTTTCGTCAATATTCAGCGAAAATTGAATTTTCATTGCATATCCGATGAATATTCAATTTTTTTGACACCTAATCCTAAGGGTTGGGTGAGGATATTTAATATTGTATATTAAATAATATTAGGAAATAAGAAGGCCGAGAGTCATTGGGAGATGAATCCCAATAGCATCACCTCCATGTATAAATACATGCACATTATTCATCTAATACACATTCTGATTTGCGGAGTTACCTTTTGGTTTGACATGGTATCAGAGCCAGTCCCACTATTGGCATTTTTTCCTGTGGTGTAACTCCCTCATTCCTGCTAACAGTCTTTTGCTCAGTCAGTTTTATGTCTATTTTTTGTTGCTCCATTAGATTGATGCCATTCTGAATTTATATACTGCAATTCTGCAATTTTTTAAAGTATCTCTGCAATTTCTGCACAGTTCTGAATCATTTGTTTGCAGCTTCTGAAGATTATGCAATTTTGCAATTTGCAGTTCTCGCAATTCTGCAAGTTGCAGCTCCAAAAATTCTGTAGTGATTAGAATCCTGTAACTCCATATTTTTAAAAGGCCTCTCAGCCTTCCCATTGCTCTTACATTCATCGCACTCACCCTCCTCCCTGTTCGCTCCCCCATACCCCCTCACTGTTCGCTATCCAATAGACATCCTACCTCCCCCGCCCCCTCACATCTCCCTCGACTCCCTACCTGCAGACCCATCCTACCTACCCCGCTACAGCACCCGCGCTATCTGCTATCCATCCCCTTCCCATTTCCTACCCCCCCGCCTACCCGATTTCAACACTCACCTCATCCCCTTATCACACCACTCCCCGCCTGTGCATACCCTAACTTGACTACCCGCACACTCTAGAACTGCACTCCTCCGCAGACCACGAACAATGCCCCTCCGTTGCCTACCTGACTCCCTCCCACTCGTTACCACCCCACTCCATTTACAATACCATTCAATACACTATCTATAATACCACCGCCTCCCTTATAATACCATTCACTCATATATAATACCAACGCACCCCTCCCATATATATTTAATACCACCCCACTCCCATTTTTCAAAACCACTCCATCATTCATAATACCACCCACCCATTTTTTCCCAAAACGAATATATATATATATATATATATATATATATATATATATATATATATATATATATATGCTCTCTCTCTTTCTGAGAGTGCAGAGTATATTTCTAGAATTGAAGATTTTTCTAGCAAATTTTTTTCCAGCAAAGTAATTATTTTTTCCCTTCAGAAGAATGCATTCTCTCATATCTATTGTAGGGGTGGTTCTCTCCGGCAAAGAGAAACATCTTGAATGGTCTCAGAAAATCAAGAACACTCTCAGTTTTAATGAGTTGTGGAAAGGAATCTGTGAAGGACAAGAAGGAAATCCACCAGCAAAGCCCACTTCAGATAAGGAGCTCGCCATTTGGGAAAACAAGAACTGCAAGGCCTATGCCTTGATTGTAGCATCCGTAAATGAAGAGGTGAGTCGCCATATTTCATCATTTTCAAATTCCTATGAAGCCATGAGCAAGCTAAAAGAACTCTATAACTCACATTCAGAACTAGAAAATGTTCAATTGATGATTAAGCTGTTCAGTCTTGAAATGAAGAATGATGATCCCCTTTCTTTAGCTTCAGAAGTAAGATCTATAATGCATGACATTGAAAGCACTGGTGTAAAAATGGACATATCTATCATAGCATATGTTAAGGCATTATATCCAACTTACTCACATTATCTTGAGTCATTGAAAGAAAGTGGAAACCTTGAGGATATGACCTTTGAGGCCCTTGAGAAAAAGTTTGCAGAAACAGAGAAAGCTTTCAGGAAGATGACAGTCCCTTCGTCTTTTGAAGAGGCTACATACTATGCACATAGAGAAAAGAGTCATGCTCCAGATTCTTCCAGAGGAAGAGGTGGCAGAAGAGGAAGAGGAAGAAGAAACTTCAGAGAAAGGGGGGGTAGACAATCTGACAAGTATGATCTTCATTGCACACGTTGCAATAAAGATGGACATGACGCATCCAAATGCAGGACACCTTGGGGTAAAATTGAGCAGCAAAGAAATCAAGACAAAGGTAAAACTAATGACAAAGACAAAGGTAAAGCACCTGAACCCGCTCATTATGTTCTAGCACATTGTAACAATGGAGTAACTGAAGACTTGTTTGATGTTTCATTTGCTTCATGGAGATATGATTGGTTGCTAGATTCAAGAGCAACATGTCACATGGCATTTAGAAAATATTTTTTTGAATAATTTACTGACAAAATTGATGGAGCAGTATATTTCGCAGATAAATCCAAACTCAAGCCATTAGGGCTTGGCACAGTCAGGCTTAAGTTGTCTGGTCTTCCAGATCATATTCTACATGAGGTTCTATACCTCCCTGAGTTGAGGAGAAACTTGTTGTCCCTGTTCCAAATCCACCAGTAAGGACACTCCGTTCACTTGTTTGATGGCAAGGCAGAGGTCAGAAAAGCATTAGATCGCTCACTTTTCATGGAGGGAATAGAAGAAGGGAGACTCTTGAAGCTGAAAGGTTCATCTGCTCATGCTCAAAACTTTGCATTCAATTCACATCATGATGAAGGTACATTCCCATCAAGTATTTTATGGCATGCTAGATTTGGACACTTAAACTATGAAAGCCTTCGTTTGTTGAAGAAAAATGGTGTTAATGGACTGCCTACAATTCCTAGAAAACCTAAGGAATGTGATGCTTGTATTCTACGAAAGCATAGCAAACAGCCATTTCATGATTCACACTCCAGAGCACATAGAAAAATTGAGCTTGTTCATTCAGATTTATGTGGCCCTATGCCTATTGCTTCTACAAATGGAAATAAATACATGATGACATTTATTGATGACTACACCAGAATGTGTTGGATTTACTTATTGAAGAATAAGTCTGATGCTTTTCAAACTTTCAAGAATTTTCATGTATGGATTGAAAATGATGCACAAACACATATTGGCTCTCTACGTACTGATAATGGAAAAGAATACACTTCAAAAGAATTTGAAAATTATCTTCGTCAACATGGAATCAAACATCAAACAACTATGCCATATAATCCCCAACAGAACGGTGTAGCTGAAAGAATGAACAGAACTATTTTAAATATGGTCCGCTCCATGTTATTTTTCAAGAATGTAAAATTGATGTTTTGGGCTGATGCGGTTCTATGTGCTGTTTACATAAAGAATAGGTGTCCTTCAAGTTCAATTAGAAACAAAACTCCTTTTGAAATGTGGCATGGCCACATTCCTTCGGTAAAGCATTTTAGGGTCTTTGGGTCCACCTGTTATGCCTTGATACCCAAGGGTCAAAGGAATAAACTTGGTGCTAGAAGCAGAAAATGTATCTTCTTGGGGTACTCCAATACCTCCAAAGGATATCGTCTCTATGATGAAGCAAATAAGAAGTTTGTGATAGCAAGAGATGTCATATTTCTTGAATCTTCCAAGAGTGACAAGGTTGTTGAGTGGCAACTTGATTGCCTGGACAGATTCACACATGCAAAGTCTTTCCAAGAATTTGATAATGTGATTCCATTTGATTAACAGATTCGACATCATGTTCAGGCCAAAACCATCCATCTACATCATTGTTCCACAAATGAGAAAACTGCTGATATCTTCACCAAAGCACTTGGAAGAGAAAAGTTTGAAAAGTTCAGATTGATGCTTAGGCTCACCAACATCCCTTCGGATTAAAGGAGGGAATGTTGACACCTAATCCTAAGGGTTGGGTGAGGATATTTAATATTGTATATTAAATAACATTAGGAAAGAAGGAAAGCCAAGAGTCATTGGGAGATGAATCCCAATAGCCTCACCTCCATGTATAAATACATGCACATTCTTCATCTAATACACATTCTAATTTGCGGGGTTACCTCTTGGTTTGACAAATTTTCGTCAGAGACAACTTTCAGAGTGTGATGGTAGTATAAATAGGGAAATGTTTTTTAAAATTAAAGGCCACAACTGCATGAGTGGCACAAAATTAATTAGGTTTCTTTATAGTTTTATTTCTCTACATAAAATCTAACAAAGTAATCTAAATGTGTAAACCACTTTCATATTTGTGTAGTAATTAGTATACAGGATCAAATCCACTTGTGGCATAATTGGGTTTTAATCATGTATCCCCGAAACATCATTAACATGGATGAATAAATCCTTCAAAGGGATGCTTAATGGAGAACTATAGAGAGGAGAGTGGGTGAGAGCATCAAGAGAAGATGTAGGCATGCAAAAATAATGTTCAGGGTCAAGTCTAATATTATTCTTCTAGTCTTCTCGATGTTATGTTTGGGAACGTTTCTTCTTATTTTTTATGCTTTCTACCAAAACCCTTAGCGGGGTTTTGTTGGGGAAAAATATATGAGACTGAGGGTGGAGTTGCAGATGGGGTTGTATCCGTATGGGATGCTAGAGAATATGGTGATGGTGGCAGGGAATTTCATGTACATGGTGACCAATTGTGAGAAAGGTGATGGTGAATAATCATAGTAATTGGATTCCTATAAGAAGCATTCGGGCTAGGATGCTACTTTCCTAGTCCATATTAGGGCCACTACTACATATAGGACTAAATATTGATGACATAGTCTGATGGTATGTCCTATATTGTGGCAAGTGTCAAGAAAATTTTCAGTTAAAACAAAAAAAATTGTTTAAATTCCCCATGTTTATCGGAATTCTGATGGCCTATTTCTAGGGAATATAAATTTTGACAGTCAATTTCTAGGTCATTAGAATTTTGACAGCCTAGAAATCAGTTGTTGGAATTATGATGACAGGGCGTAGAAATTACGAATACTAATTTCTAGAGATGGAATTTCACTTTTGATGATTATATGAGAGTTCCATATTGCTTCAGAAGTCTGAAAAAACATCTATATGGATTCAATATTCCGCCGACAATTTGATCATTTGTTTGAATGGTCATTTTACACTTTGACTAGTCATCTAACGTTAGAATTCTGAAAAAAATAAATAGACAAATATTCAGCATGTAAGAGTTTTGACATATTTGTAATAACTACAATAATTTTGAAATGTTATAAGGTCTTTTTCGTGAGCGAAAACACATATTTTGTTTTATATAATTTTCTTGTTGCTGGGAAGAATGTAAAAAAAACGTTAGATGGGGAACTAATCAACACAGGGTTAATGATGGGAAATGTGTCTTCCCTTGCAAGCTTCGTGGGTACATAGATTTGCAAAGAATTTCGTATGAAATAGCTGATAGACATTGTAGGAAGAATGGGCACATTGAAGGGGGGAACAAATATTGTTCAATGATAAGTTATTTATGAATCATCATATATATTTTATTTATATTAATTGTATTTGTAAAAAAATTTATTATCATAATATTTGTTCTGCAGAATAATTCCACATTATTTTTTGTAATTATTATAAAGTCAAGGTGCCCCCCTAGGCACTATGATCTCAAGTACTAGTAATAGAAATAATGTTCTACATGTTGAGGAACATGGAACAAATATTGAAGATCAAGATAATGATCTTATGGATGAATATGATAATATTAACATAGTTCAAGATGATGGGACAAATGACTTGATCCAAGACTTGTCCAACAATCATGAGAGCGATGATGTTATATGTGATGATGAACCTATGCAAGAGAAGGTAGCCACACCAATTTATGAATGCTCAAGAGAAAATATTCTCTCTTCTACATTATTATGGTTAACTTAAAGGTTTTGAATGGTTTTTCAAACACTTGTATGGCACAGATCCTAAAGGATAATGTAATATGTTTCATCACATGAAAGGTTTATTTTTTTCCTTTTTTTGTTGTGTTAATTAATGTGTAAAATAAAAATTCAATATTTATGATTAATATTATTTACACTAATTAGTGATTTTTTTATGTTGTACTAGATTGTTTAGTGAATTTTTGTTACCATCGTCAAATAAGTTACCTCGCACATACCAAGATTTATATTCCATTATGAAAGAAATTGGAAACGAGTATCAATCTATAGTTGAATGTCCTAATGATAATATTATATGTTATGGAAAACATGCATAAAAAGCAAATTTCGTGAAATGTGATAGCAATAGATATTGAACCATTCAAATAACAAAAAAGGTTCCTCAAAAGGTTCTTCATCATGTTCCCATAATTCCACGTTTGGAGCAATTTTTCAAGTGTGAAAGCATAACACAGTTTATGGATTACCATGGATGGAAGAGAAGTGGAGATGGTTTTCTTCAAATTCCTATAGATGGTTATGCATTTAGGGAAATTGAAGATAAATGGCCACATTTTAAAGTTGAACCTCGTAATGTTAGGATTTCATGCAGCTGACGGTGTTAATCTATTTGGAGATTTCACATCTATTTACTCAGTGTCGCCAATTTTTGTTATCAACAATAACCTTCATCCTTGGATGTCAATAAAGAGGGATAACATTATGTTTACAATGATTATTCTGGGTATTTTTTACATTAATTGTTCGAATATTGTAACATTTTAATTTGTCATGTTTTTTGGCACATATATGTTATATTTATTTACTTATATGTACATATCATAGTAGTAATTATATGTAATTTCAAACAATTAGGTAAGTACCAAGTTAAAGATATGAATATATATATCAAGCCTCTTACCGATGAGTTAATGGAGTTATGGGCTGACATCACTATGTATGACATTTGTAAACCAATAGGGTAGAGACAATTTCAATTCCATGGAATACTTGTATCGACAATTCATGATGTCATGGGACTAACACAATTTTGTGGTATGTAATGTTTTGTTTCACTTTAATAATATATCATTATTTCATTTAGATAATATCATGCATGTTTTTTAAATAATCCCTTCATTTATATTAACTGACATTAATCCATCTCTTGCAGACCTTCAAACAAAGGGTAAATTTGCATGTCTTGTTTGTGGTCCTAAGATGAGATCTTGTCGTTCAAAAAGTTTAGGAAAGGAGGTGTTTGATGAGTATAGGAACTTCCTCTCTAAGAACCATAGGTATTGTGCTTGTTAGGTCCCTATATTACTAGTATAGTCCCTTATTGTTGTTAGTGTAACCCCGTTATTGTTATTATTGTACCCTTGTAACCCCCATATTGTTATTATTGTGCCCTTAAATTATTATTGTTAGGTCGGCTAGGATTACACTGTGGCCCCACTAAGATTACATTGTGGCCACATGGACTCCTATATATATAAAGCAGGTTTTGTAATTTGTATCATCCAAGAATTTTTCATTCATGTAATGTATTGGAGGTTGCCCCCTTGAAGTGGCTTATTTCTAAGGCGTTGATATCTCTTTTCTTCTATTTTTGGAGCTGGTTTCACAACAGTGCTACTGAAAAGCATCTTTTCAATGGGAAATAAGAGACTAGATTAAAACCATGAAGAATGACACCTCACATATGGATGTTGGAATATAACATAAATCATCATGAAGGACATGGGCTTCCATGAGGAATGAAAAGCATATTTTCAATGGGAAATAAGAGACTAGATTAAAACCATGAAGAATGACACCTCACATATGGATGTTGGAATATAACATAAATCATCATGAAGGACATGGGCTTCCATGAGGAATGATAAGTTATTCTACTCAATTCATGAGGTTGTGATAATATGAGCACCTAAAAATAGCTCATGTGTTTGATACAATGCATATTGGGAACAATGTGACAAAAAATTTATGGTAGATAATAGATGGTAGGAGGGATAAAGAAAAAATTCTCCAAATTTATAATGACATTGTGGAAGCCAATCATGCAATGAAAGTGGCATATGATCAATTAGTGATGGAGACCGAAACAACCTTCCATGCTTATTAACGGAGAAGCAAAGAGATCATCTAAAAGAGGTCATTCAAAGAATTAAATTTCCCACGATATTTTCTTCAAACACAAATAATATCTTAACAAAGAAAGGCAAATTTGGTGGGGTAAAAACACACAACTTGGCATACCTTAATTAAGGTAATTATTTTGGTATATGTATTTATGTATTGATATATATACATATTTATGGTTTTTTTTGTCTACTTTGGATTAAAAAAATAACGATTCATTTTTATTATTACAATATGTCCTACCTCTATTCCTCCCATGTGACTTTGACAACAACGTCAAACAAGTTATATACAATATTGGATAATACATGAGGTAAGTAGTGATTTATATGTTGAGTGTTTTTTCAATTAGTTTTTTATCAACTTAATGACATGTGTTTTACTTGTAATGTAATATATTATGTTTTTTCGAAACATGTTATTTTCTTGCATCATATGTAGATGGTTGTCATTGAAATAAATACATACAGAGGATATAAAGAATTCGAAGAGATAAATTCCTTAGCTAATGTGTGAAATGCAAAAGTATCTACCTCCAACATTTTTCAATGTACAAGAACACTACCTCATACACCAAGTTGAGGAGATTGAATTGTGTGGTCCTATACACACAAGGTCAATGCAAATGGTGGATATGCACTTGAAACCATTGAAGGCTTTGGTTAGAGAAGGAGCATGTCCTAAGGGTTATATGGTGGAGGGATATATGGCATATCAATACATGGTGTATATTAGTCAGTATCTTCCTAAACTAGAAATAAATATGCATGTGGATCACATTTGAGATGTGTACTCCATCAAAAAAATTGAAGGGGAGCACCTATCGAGGAAAGATAGAATGACGAAAGTGAAAGGTAATTAAATATTTAATGTGGATATTTATAGGGCATATATATATATATATATATATATATATATATATATATATAACTTTTCATTTTTGTGTATATCATATTTATTTATTTATTATTCTTTCATCAATTATTAATATTGACCATGGTAACTAATATTTATTGGTGAATTATGATTTTCAGATACATTTGGAGTGGGATGCACTACATTTATACATTGCAAACAATCTTGATTGGATGAATCCATGGATTGAAAGAGTGAAAAATCTCATGATACATTATCATGGAAAGGGGTGTTTGTAATGGTTAAAGAAGATCATCATGCCTGAGAGGCCAATATTATGCAGAGATAAATTGATTTAGCAAATGGTTTGAAAGATAAACAAGCAAACATGCATTTTCACTGATCTACAATATTTTATTAATTTATTTTATAAATATATTATTAATGTGAATGCCGGTGTGTGTTTTTCCAAGTTATATATATGAATATGTTTATTAGTTGGAAATGCATTTTTTATTTGTTTGGCATATTACAATTGAAACACCGCAAGGCTATGTGGTACAATGACCATAAAGTTTGCATCAAAAATTTGGATGAAAAGAGGGAATTTTTTGATTATGGGATAACTATAGTCTTCTAGGTCATTATTGTTTCCTCTAGAAGTGACATGCATCCACAAGTCTCTAAAAATCCATACTATCAGTATTTGGATGGCATACTTGAGTGTGACTTTTATTCCTTCAAATTGGTTATGTTTGGTGTGAAATGGTAAAGGCTATATATGAATGAACATGATCTCTATAGAACTGTTATTCCGCATTATAATGGATTTACCATGGTTAATACAAGGCCATTTGAGCCAACATTGGATTGTTATTTTCTTTCAAGCCAATGCGAACAAGTCATTTACTCATAGGTTCTAGGTAGATCGGTTGGTAATATTTTGTTAGATATAATCCAAGAGGAAAGATGATAGAGTATAATGTAGTAGAAGAAGATGATAATGTTGAAGAGGATGATGATGTAGATGAAAATTTAGTTGATGAACATCTGTCAGATCACGAAGATGTCAAAGAAGTTCAAGGAGATGATCGAGGCAATGTTCTCGATGAAGATGATATTGATGATGTACTAGTAGATGAATAAATTGAATAAGTTGAACCAAATGTACCAGATGATGTTCATCGTGATTATATGGATGATGATTTGATTATAGGAAATGATGCCATTGATGATGATGATGATGCTAAAATTGTTAATTGTTTCAACGTCATTTTTTAACCAGGTGGCATAAATGTTAATATGTTAGATGAAGAAGAAGATTAATGGTATCGAAATGTTGTAATGTACAAGGTATGTGTTTATATGTATTTAGTTGCAGATTTGTTCTCTTTCATTTAGCCTAAATATATTTTTCTTATTAATTTATATATATGCCTAATTCTTACTATGTTGCTTTCAAATAGTTTTTAGTGTATAAATTTGATATTGGGAATATTGAGAATGATGTTGGGTAAGGGGGCACGAAGGTGGTGGCATATAAGCTTCCACCTTCATGTGGTTGGCCTTTTTCAGTAGATAAAATTGTATTATTATTGAAACCAAGAGAAGCTCATTTTTTGCATTGATCTCAAGCTTTTTGTCACGGCCAATACATTATGTAATTTTATATCTCTCTTATGCTCTTTCTTCCAATCTCAAAGTATATGAGTCTCCATGAATTAAACAATGATGGCTAGGAACCAAAAATTTGCACATATCTCAAGATTATTGTTACCAATTGTTGGCCTACACTGGCTAAGGACTAATCCACTATTTAAAATTACTAATAATTAGTGGCTAAAATGATGCTCTAATTAATTGACCCCACACATAGTGACCTGTGAATGGGTCTAACGTTGAAATTTTTTCAATTTGTGCTCGTACAAAATAATATTTGACATGGTTATAGTATATGCAAGCATTGACGGTGTGGAATGGTTTCCAGACTCAAATATGACTCATAGAAAGAATTCGACAATGGAGAGAGATCACCCAGATTTTGCCATTGTGCTTCACTGTGAAGAAGGAGAAAGAGGTATTTGCAGAGATTTGTTAAATATGAAAGTGTTATCAGTTAATTGTATACTTTATTGATTTGAATTCTCTCTATTATATGCAAGTTTTAATGAATCAATTTCAAGAGGGTTGTAAAAGTCCCTTGAGCTCACCACGGTGTGACCTCTGAATGGAGCCAACTTTGAATTTTATTTAGTTTGTGCTCATATGCATTGAAATTTGACAAGGATATGGTAGATGCATGCATTGACAATATGGGAGGGTTTTGAGACTCAAATAAGACTCACAGAAATAATTCAACAGTAAAACGAAAAAATTATAACATAAATGTAAAGGAGATGAAATTGTTTATTACTGTTTGCTAGTTGTGGGCCTACCCGGACTGAGGACCAATCCACCACTTAAAATTTACTAATAATTAATGGTAGAAATTATGCTCTAATTGATTGACCCTGCTCATAATGAACTATGAATGGGGCCAGCGTTGAATTTTTTCAATTTGTCCTCGTACACACTGCAATTTTACATGCCTATAGTATATGCATGCATTGAAGGTGTGGGAGGGTTTCCAAACTCAAATATGACTCACAAAAAACCACAAACCCTAATATGTTGCCACATAAAGAGCAAGAAATCCTTCTCACCAAATTTTGTGGATGAAGATTTCTAAATACTTTCTAAAGAAAACATTAGATTGGAAAAGTGACTAAAAATAAATTGACAATTATCTATGCAATGACCAAGTTCCTAACGATTATTTAAAATTAATTAAAAATAACATTGAAGTGACAATGATGCATCTAGTGGTGATGATGTTCAAATAAAACCTAATGATACTAAAATACCTTAACTTCGATGCCATTCGACAATGCAAGTCAAAGGAAATGTTAAAAACTTTGATACAAATGTTTTTCTTAAAGGAAGAAATAGATCATTTGGTTGATGAATTTGATTAGTCCCAAATGGGAAACCTAGAGCTGACATGGTTAGATCCTTGTTGTAATTATCCAATTCTTTATAATGGTGGTACCAATGATGCATAGACGAATATCATGTATGATGCTTTGCATGTTAATATGGTATATGCATATGAAGGTGGCAGTATTATGTAGCACAATCCTTCATTAACTAACATGAAATTATCGTTATCTTTAAGTGGTTCATATGAGTATTATTGAAAACATTAAATTGTAGTCACTAGGTGAGGGTTTTATAAAGGATCATGCTTATATGTGACTCCCTTATTGAGAGATGGTCATTTTTTCAATATTGGTATAAAGAAATTCATTAAAATGGATGATATTTTGGAGTATAGCACAAATCCAATTGTTTTTTCCGTAAAGGTTGGTGTAAATGTCCGTGTTTATTATGAAAAAATTCCTTGCATGTCTAAAGACAAGTGATTGAAATTTCCATATACTATGGAAGTATTTGATTGTTTGGTATAGGTTTCGACTGTTGGAACATTCTATTGGGTACTAATATTTGAAAATTATGTGGATGTCATGCATAGAGATCACCATAATCTTAAAGATGTGAATTTTTATCCACATGGAGTGGTTTACATAGAACAAGTTTTATTAATATCAGCTAAAATAATTGTGTGTGTTTGTATTAAAGAATACATCAACAATGTTTACAACAAAAACAAAGAGAATATGATCTAGTATAAATAAAATTATATCATGCACGCCACTTTCTAAATTCGTGAAACAAAAGGTGATGATTTTGTTGTGATTACAAGTTTAGTTTCCTCTACACAATATGGAAGATACAATGCATTACCATAATTTCAACCACAATGAGTACATTGTCACAATATTCATCTTCTTTCCTATGGATGTTTCAATCATATAATGTCTCAGAACATGATACATAATGAATCTTATTTCTAAGCCCCTTGTTTAAATGAAAGTTTCATGGTTACTTTTGAACTTATTACAATGCATTATGTACCTCATAAGATCATGAAGAAGAAGAATTCATTACAGTTCATTATAGAAGGCTAAGGTGATCATAAGGAGGTTGTTTTATACACATGATAAAACTTTCATAATAAATATCAGTGAAATTTAGGTCTAGGTAATCATACTCAACCTCCTTGTAAATGGAGTGTGGGGAAAACATTTAGATTTCACTATTTATCTAGTATATTACAAAATCATGTGATAAGTGCATCTGTCATGGAATTTACATCAATGGCATCCCATCCATTGTTGTTATGGATTAGGGAGAAGGTCCAATGCACCCCATTTAAAGCTATAAACAATCTACATTTCATTAATATATGTATATATTGTTTGGCATAATTTGTCGATATAATATAATAATATATATTATATATTATATTTTACATATATATTAAAAGAGTTCTTTGATTTTGCATGCCAAGATACAATTCATCTTCCTTCTAGTTTCGAACTCAACTTCGATGAGGAAAAAATTTAGTCGCAGAAACCACTTGGCCTAAGGTCCTTGCTCCATGTTTGATCCCCTATAATCGTGAGACAAAGAGGTTTCATTGTGCATCCCATCAGACGAGACAACAAAAGGTTAAGAGAAAAAAGATAATGTCAATGATACCATATAATTTTCATGAGTATTTTGATAGTAACTTTATTTACTTGAAATTTGATTGTGATTACAGTATCTGGTAAAATAATCCACCATACATGATTTACGCCTTTACCCTTTGATTGTGATTAAAATCTCTGGTAAAAGAACTCTTTATGCCTTTAACATTCTCTCATAGCTTCAGGGATTCAGGTACTAACTCCTTATGCTTGAATATTCCATATCCCAAACATATTTGGATCACCCCATTTTGGGACCAGGCACAAGCAACGCAAGCGTGTTGTATTTCATTATTTAAATTTTTTGGCATTGCTTTAGAAATTTGGGACTTGTTTCATCCACTCTTATTGCAATCGACCCCAACACCCCAGACCAAATTCCCATTTAAAATTAAAATATGCATTTAGCATATATCTGGAACCTTGAGAAAAATTACAACACCCAGAGCCTCCAAAACCCTAAACTTATGAAGAGAGGAAGATTGTAAGTATTTCTATTATAATGGGACGTCATTGAACCATAAGTATATAAGTTTAGGTGCCCCTAATGTTAACGCCTAATTTTTTGCTACAACCACTTGGTAAGTTTCCAATTAAGCCCGGGTGCTAAGGTGATTAATGAGGTTCATGAAACTCGCGGTTAATTTTAGTGCAAACGAATATTTTTGCTACAAGGACATTCATCTTTTACTTTTCTTGATCTCCTCCATCCCTCCTTCTACCCCCTCTCCTTCTCCTACTTCATGGTGTGTTCCACTCGATAGTTTCTCCAAACTCAAATTTGATAGAGCCTCTAAATAAAACCCAAAATGTGTGGGATTTGGATGGTTTTTCAAGGACCCCATGCCCATATTGTCCTCTTATATGTATTTTGTTTTATTTTTGTGAATTTATGGAAATTTCTAGAAGGAAATTTATGTTCCTTTGATCCCTCGCTTGAATAGAGATATCATGTATGTAGGATGCTATTAAAATGAGAGAAATTACTACTCTTCAACTTAGAGAAGCCTTCAATCTGGACTTAGATCATGCACTTATGCCACAGAGAATTGTCATTCATTGGAAGCTTTAATCTTATACAATGAATTCAGGACTTGAATATTTTATAACTTTGACCTTTGTTCTCCTTGGATGCTTCGACCTATTCTTGGATGATAATTTAGATAGTGACTTTGCTCCAATTCCAAAACTTCTTGTAGCTTCAAGGCTGCCTTTTAACCTTGCTATGATACCATGTTGATTTTTACATAGTCTTTTAAACTAATAATTATTTTTTATGATTATGATATTTTTCACACTATTATTCATTAATTCCACCATTCAATAATTACACATAAGACACCAACCATATATAAATTAAGATAATTTGATCATAAAGAGACAACCACACAAAGAATACAATAGATTTACCCTGGGAAAACCCGCAATGGGGAAAACCCAACCAACCTTTCCTTAGAGATTCAATGCAACAAGAGATAAATCAAATTCAAATAACCAATAAGATGGTCAACTACCAAATACCAAGTCATCCCTCCACCAATCAACCATTGTTCACATGAAGTCTTTCACAAGTCCTTCTATAGAATTCCTTATGACTATCCTCAAGCCAGCCTTAGATCATGGAAAACACAGCGTCACAGTAGCTTCATACCCACAAATATAGCGCATTATAGGAGGCTTATATTCCATAAAAAGTATACTGCCACATAAACTAGCATATCACAGAATATTGTATCCTCAAGAATTCGTCTTCCACAAAAAGATATAGCCTTATACATATTTGAATTTCTTCATCACAAGAGAGTCATGAATTTCTTATCAAAAGAAGGAGTAATATCACCAATATATAGTGGTTGCCTCATCTGAAAGGGTGTCTCTAAAGGGTGAGCCTACCTATCTTATGGAGGGTCAATTTGGAAAACTTGGGGACACAAATATAATTTTGGAAATTAACATTTCCTTCTTTTAAAATGTCCAAATGGGACATGACAAAATAAATTTTCTTTTGAATAAAAAATGAATTCTTTTGGATCTTAGCATTTAAAAATATTCTTTAAAAATCCATTAATGACTCAATCATACATTATGAATACCATCCATAGCTACAAAAATCAACACATCAAAATTTCCAAAACACAAAATTCAAAATGTACGTCAAAATTTTTGTTTATATGTCACCTCATTCATTTTATATGAACACAAAATATATAATTTAATATCCATAAAATATCTAATTTAGTGAAATTCAGACATAGAGTTAGTGTAATTAGTACCTAGTGTTAGTAGATAATGGTATGGTCAAACTTTGGTTGATCAACACCAATAGCCTTGATAGTGATCACATAATCCATAGAAATTTCTTTGTGTTCTCTTTTTCATATTCTTCTCCTTAGAATTATCTCCTAGCACATCCTACTTCACAGAGCTAGTGAAGCACATTCATAAAGAAGATAGCATACCAATGTTTTTTAACATAATTTTGGAAATATTTTATTTACTTGATGCATATTCACTTACATTAAACCAATTTTTAAAGTGGGGAAACTCTCAATAAAAAATAACTTTCAACTTTCAATGGATGTAAGGTTAAACATTAATATTTTATATATATTTTAATGAACATTCATACACAAATCATCATCATTGAAACATCATAAATATCATCATTAATACATATAAAATCATATTCCCCATATATGCACCTGAATGGCTGAGATTCTTCATAATGTGGCATAAATTCAAACTATAGATCCTCAAAAGTGAAATTGATCTAATGATTATAGGTTGTGATGGGTCTGATGCTCATTGGTGTGTCACCAATTTTCTTTGCAATGGAACTTAGCCATTTAAATGTTTCTTTAGATTCAATGGTTGAGCTAAAATTAAGCCATGGGTACTCATACTTTTCTTATCCATAAACATTTATATTCAGAGCATGCTCTTCTAGTTGGAAATAGGAAAATAGGTATCAAGGCGAATGGTAAGAATTACTTTGGTGGATTCTATAGATCTAGAAATGATTAATACATTGGTGCATGGGGCATTCAAAATCATGTTTACAATTGTATTGTCTTTTCCCATTTTCCATGGTTGAAAATGGTGAGGAAATGTGTTTAATAAAAATAAATGTCTGAAGGATGATGATCTAATTATAGTAGGAATCCAATGGGAATTTCGTTTTAGCCCTCCTAAAAAACCATTCCTCTGCTCATATAATGTAGTGTAATAGGATAATTTTAGTACATACCTAGGGTAATTTTTCCCTAGGGTTTGCTATATAAATCTAATTTTCTCATTTCCTTGTTTAAATCCTCTTACCCATCACACATTCAACAATTATTTGTGTCCATTACAAGAAAAAAAAATCAATATGCCATCACAGAACAAATCCATGAATTATGAATATACTATCATATATTTAACTCCTCTAACTAGTTTGAATCCATATAGGTTGTCTAAGACCATTTTTTCTTCCAAATTTATAATCAATAGTGCCACCATTATTTGGGGATTTTAATGTCACTTGAACTTGAGAGATGATAATACAATTTAAATTGAAGATAAACCTATAATTGAGGAAAATAGAGATGAAACTCATAGTAAAGGTCTTGGAGTTAAGGGCAAAGCATGCTTCTCATTTTCATCCCAACTAGAAGATACCAATATAGGATCATCTTTCAATCATGCTATCACTTCCAAAATGAGTATTGTGCCATTTTTCCTTGAATTCATGATCAAAGAGTAACAAGAATTCAACTTTGCTTCTCAAAAGTCTCTAGTCACTACTTGAACTCATGACTTAATTCTAGTCTTGCTTGCAAAGGAACGAACCTGTATGCCTTCCTTTAGGGGCACCAACCTAGTGAATGCCTGAAGAAAATCGACAAAAATAAACTAGTTTGGATTTTCACATACCTTATGAATTTGACAAAATAGATCCAATGCTAACTACACTATCAATTAAAAACTCAAAGGTTCTTCTTAGCCTTTGTTTCCAGAATCCTTCGTACGCATAAATAATCATAATACAAGATTTGATAAGAAAGAGCTCATTACTCTAAAATAAGATGTTGTTTCTAGAGAGCCATATGGCCCACATAGTTGTGCATGGAAGGGTTCTATATGGCCAGAAAATTTGTATGATGGAAAGCCAAGAGAAATTATTCAAGTCCAAAAAAGTGTTTCTTTTCTTGCAGATATCCATATCCATTGTTTCCTCTCGTTGAAAACATTTATTTTCTCTTAGTGGCATTTTTTATTGCTTTATTCACTTCATATCAATGTTAAACATGGACACATTAGATGGATTGCAGGTACAACCAAATAGGTACATCTTAGATTTGTATTCATTAAGTTAGGGAAGTTTAGGTAGAGTGGATGAAGTTCAATGATCTATTATGTCTAATAGACAGAGATGAACTAGGGGTGAGAATATTAGAATAAAATTCCATAGACACATGGAATCTTTTTTGTTGGAGGGGGTTGTGTTCTTATGATGTTGAGAGCATAGATGACGTCGAGGTGCCAACATATAGTAAAAACATTGGTACCTAAGGACCTTCCTCAAGTAAACCATATTTTTGTCTCAATGAGAGGACATATCACATTCCTCCATCATCGCTACATGGTTTGGGGCTATTTTCCATGGATTGCATAAAGTTTTCTTACAGTGGATTAGCTGAATTGATGGATTATCTCAAACCCTGTTACAATTATGGAGATTAGATGCAACTAGTCCAATATATGCCAAGCATAAATCGATATGGATTAGCTACAAATTATATACAGCTAAGCGACAATGATAAAAATAAAGAAGTGTCTATATATATATATATTGACGGTGTTATCTTAGCATAGCTTCGGAGTATAAGGCTCAGTAGTTTTAATTTTATTTTTTTATTCAAAATATTCAGGCACGTTGGCAATTGGATAGCTAGTGCTAATTTGAAAATATCAATAATGGTGTCGAAAATTGGATGGTCAACGCAATGAGAGAAAAAATATACAGGTTGGGAAAATAAAAGAAATCGGTTGTTAAATTGATAAAATGGGAGGCCCAAGGCCCAATTATCTTCCAAGCCCACTAATTACCAATCTACTAGCCAAGCATCACAACAAGTCACAACACACAAAACATGACTCTCGCAATGCACCACATGGAGGAGCAAAGCATCATGCACAATGCATCAATGTGGCTTATTATTGATGGTATTTATAAACAATGGTGATTTATAAAGTAGATAGTTCCCATTATATGCCAAAATAGAAAAACGCTGAGAATAGCACCTATACTCATGGATCACCCAAAGAGAGGATACCAAATGAGGAATGTTCTAGAATAATTTAATGTCAAAATTAGAAAGGCAACTTCCCGCCGAAGAAATTGTGCTAAGATAAAGAAAACTTGTTTAAGAAAAGGTTCATTGAGTAGAAGGTATGGTTGTGGCCATTGGACCAAAATATTCTCTTTCAGATCGATTATCTCCACATTTGAATCAATTTATGTCATAATAGAAGAGCTAGATGATCAGAACGAATTGTTACAATTCACCGGGAGCATGAGAAAGCATTATTCCAAACCCTCTGCATGCTCAGTTGTCAAGGAAATTGCGTGCAGATCACCAAATGTTCAATAAAAACACCAATTTCTTAAGGAAAGTACCCAAAATACAAAAATTCAAAGCGCCAAGTGTTATAGTTGTTGCCTGTATGTTGAGGAGCCCATGGGAGAACATTAAACACAAGTAAAATTTAGATATCCAAGTGTCATTTTTTTTACCAAGTTTGCAATTGATAGCCACAGTTAATCACATAAATCATCAGGTATCAAAAGGTAGAATGTGACACTAAATAATTCAAATGCCAAAAGATTTTAGATGGGAGTTAAAGGGAGCTCCAAGTGCTACGAAAAGGAGTTATCTTTAGTGCGACTCTTTGGAGTTTATGGTGCCGAAATCCGATGAAACAATTTGAGGTAAAATCTTGATTTTTGTTATTTAAACTTGTTTTTTGACTGTATATATGGATTCAACACCCTAAAAAACCCCTAGGGAACTTCGATTGTGCAAGGTTAAACATCAAAATTCTATTTTCAATGAATTCTTGCTGGATTTTAGAGAAATTGGACCGGAAAAGCCTTCAAAAAGTCACAGTAAAGACTACTCGCTACAAAATGTCAAACCTTTGTGCATCCAATATTGAAAACACAAGGTTTTATTACTCATTTTTATGTTATGCTCTCTGACATTATGCTTATTTGTATAAATTATTTGTTAGCTAGATGAACAAATGGTGAAGTTCAAAATAACCATTTCTAGATTTGGAACCAAATATTTTATGGAAAGTCTTACAGTTGGTGCTAATGTCAACATGATTCGATAGTTTGATGTTGGTTTATAATCTGCATATTTGGTTGTTTAGAAGGTGGTTGTGACAAATAAACATAATGTTGATGGATGAAATATGTACAATCCTTTGTAGGTTTGTTATTGTTACAACAAGGGAGGAATTTGGAAAGAAACATTTTTTTGATTTTGCACCCTACAATGTCATTTGAATGATTGAATAAGCAACTTCTTTTATGCCTGAAGAAAGTGGGAACATGCTCTACTTTGGCATTTTTATTTTCTTTTGTAAGCTTGGTAGGTCCTTTCTTTTTCATTAATTTTTAAAAAGGAAAGTTACATCCACATGCATATAGTTAGGTGGCCTCAACTTTCCTAGAGGGAAACCAAGTTTGTTGGCCACCTAACGGCATGATAAACCATCCAGAAATAAAAAATAATAATTCTATCCAGCCAAGCCAAATATTTTTTATTGTCTTTAAATTTCCTACACTCTAGATACCTGAAAACATAACTAACAACATATTGAAATTTAAAGTTTTCCTACATACAAAAAAGGGCAAGCTAAGGAAACAACCAACAAACTAGTCATCATCATCAGTAGACTCCACCGAAGTCGGGTCCTTAGCCTGGACCCAGAAGCTGAGTCTGTGGAATGCATGGAATATGCTCCTCAAGACGTCGTAGCTTGCCATTCTGCTTTTGCAATTGGAATTGGATTTTTTGAAACTCCTTACTATAGTCTCGAAACCTGTGAGCAGTCACAGACACACCTACTGGAATTTTTTCTAAGGCTTTTGCCAAAATTATTTTCATCGACTATTATAGGAACAAAGTTTTCTTAAAATGTGTGGTTCAACCTCAGGTGTGCCCTGGATCCAACACCAATAAAAGACAATCTTCCACATTGATTTCCATCATGTCTGCATGTTTTTTCAGATCCTCTTCCCACTTTTTAATTAGCTAGAAAACCTCTTTTGAGGTTCCTTCATGAAATGTCGTGGCCACATCATTTATGATTCTTGAGACCAGTTTGTGTCCCTAAGATTGGCCCCCAGAGGAGCTGGGTTGGCTAGTCATCGGAGACCCCATACACCTTTTGTCACAGCCCCTCGAGCTTGGGACACCTTTACCTTTCGCTGAGGTTGATCACACCATCCTCCAGTACCTATAATTTCCTAGATAAACTAAAAACAAACCCTTAACCATCTTTGGTGGCATACAAATCCCATAATCACTCAGCTTATAGGGGATGCTACTGAGCCACGAACCTGCCAAAGGACATAAGTGAGAAAAATATTGTTGGAAAGAAACCTAGAGAGTCGCACAGTGCCTCATCCAATTATGAATTCCATTACAAATAGACAAACACAAATACATTAACCTTTTTAAACCATTAGGATACCCCATCCTCTCAAGGATTCGATGGGAATTCTTACATATTGACTCAACCTCATGGCGAAGACTTGAGGGCACTGTAACTAGACCACAAACCCATAGACACAGAAACAGGTCCCGAAGGCGGGGTGGAATAGAAATACAAAGACATAACCGAAGAAAAGGCCACCAATAGAATAACCCCATTCAGGATAGTAATATGTTGAATATTACAGAAACATAGAGACTAGGAAGACATAAGACTAGCTTTGTATTCCATGCAGACACATACATTTCCGCATAAGCCATCCTCCTTTGAAACCCCAACGAATCGAAACCACACAAGCAAGAGGCCAACAGATAATAAGATTGATGCATGGGGGCATTGTAAAAATATCTAACCACATACCCATTTACCAGAGTAAGGAGAAGTTGAGACTAGAGCCCCGTCTAGAGAACCCTTGTGAGCTAAACATGTGCGAAACCTTAGAGTCGAGCAACCAAAGATCATGAGAAACAACTCTCACCTACCAAAAAAATGCCAAACTCCCACCTGAAATTTCTGGAAATCGTCTGAGAACTAAAGCCTTTTCCACCTTCCACGATGGTAACAACTCTCTGCATGCATAGTGTCAAAAATATACCAACTGGATACAATCTTATCTTATAATGTACTAAAACAAGATATTAAATCCTTCTACAATTTTTGGAAACAAAACATGATCACACAATCACATAACAATTAATAGAAAGAGACAATAAATCGCACAACAAAATATGTATATGGGGAAATCATGTCGCATAAAACCCCACTATATACATATTTTATAAATTCAAGGATCATGAAACAATGCAATTCTTTCTCTCACAAGAGAACTCCTGCACTCTTTCAACTATCTCACACTGATCTAGGAAAAATCGGACAAATAATTTGCCAATTCTCTCTCTCTTCTTAACTTTCCTTGTTCACACATTCCTTAAGGAATTAAATCCCTATTAAATAGGAAAATCCATCCAATTTATTGTGGAATGCATTAAGGACCTCCAACTGACGCTATAACTGACCTGTACAATTTTCTAATTATACAACTAATATTTATCTTCCCTTTAACCTCTGTCTCAATTAGGCCTTCCTCAAAACTGACATGCAATAGTTATTTATAATGAATTATCAGTTAACTGATTGATCACTACTTGTGAATTAAATCATATTTAATTCAATGGACCTCTCACTAGCTCATCTCTCAGCTAGAACTAGTTAAACTGATTTTAACTCAATTTCTTGAGTTAACTAATTAAAACTCATGCATAACTTCAACTGTACCCCCTTAAATCATGGAATCACTCTACATGCATCCTGTTAAACCCTAAACTTGAATTTCCTAAGATAACTCAGTAATTCTGACGTAGTTAACTAATATAAGTTGTTATGAGATTAAATTACAATTTCTCTTCCAATTTAATTAAGGAAAAATTAAATTAGAAGCCTCACATTGGGGTTCCATTTCAACACTCCCTCTCAACAAGAAAGGGATTATCTTCTATCCTGATCCTGTCTTGGTGGAATTCAAACTTTCTTCTTTCTAGCACCTTCTTCAAGATGTCTACATCCTGATCCTTTATGGGAATGTACTGTAATGGCATAATCCTCCTCTGAATACAATATATGAGATGGTGATACCAGTGATCAATATGCTTGGACCTATCATGGAATACTGGATTAACAAATATTTTTATGCAACTCTGGTTATCACAATGTATCACTATCAGATCCATCTATTGACTAAACAAACCAACAATTATCTTCCTCATCCAGATGGCCTCGCATGCTGCCTGAATAACTGCCATTTACTCTACCTCTGCTGAACTAAGAGTGATTGATCTTTGTTTCCTGTTTTACCAAGAATTTTTTTTTGATATTATGTTGAAGATGCCTCCTGATGTTCTCTTCCAGTCGGATGGACTCCCTCCCCAATATGCATCGGTGAAGCCTTGAATATTCAATCCCTCTGTCCATCTGCACCATAATCCATACTCTATAGTGCCCCTAATATATCTCAACACATGCTTCCCTACCTTCCAAAAGATCTTGGTAGGATTAACCATAGCTTTCCTCAGCTGGTTAAATGCATAACATATGTTGGGTCGTGATTTCACCAAATACATGAGTGAACCCACAAGATTCCTATAAACAATAGCATCCACTACTTTGCTCGAAGTAACATCCTCCTTCCTCCAATTTTCTAAAAGAAGAGTCTCCATGGGTTTGCTTCCCTCCATGTGGAACTTCCTCAGAATCTCCTTGGCATACTTAACCTGAGATACAAATATCTCCCCATCTATTTGCCATATTTGCAAACCAAGGAAACAGTGCAAGAGACCCATGTCCTTCATCTCAAGTTCTCTAGCAAGATCATATTTGCAATAATTTATGACCCGCTCATCACCTGTCAGTATTAGATCATCAACATAAAGTATAGTAATTAAAATCTTACCATCAACCACAATATGATATAGATTCGCATCCGCTTCACTATTGGTGAAGCTCAACCCGGTGAAATAGATGTCAATCCTGGTGTACCAAGCTTGAGGTGCTTTCTCAGCCCATACAGTTGTCTCCAGAGTCTGCACACATGTGACTCCCTGTCTAAGGTCTCAAAACCTTTCATTTTCTCAATTTACACTTCTTCCTTAATAACTCTATTGATAAAGGATGTCTTGACATCCATCTGATGTATTTTCCATCCCATCTTGGCTAAGAGTGAAAGGATGGATCTAATGGAAGATTACCTTGTGACTGGTGAAAAATTATCATCATGGTCAATACCGTCCACCTAAGAGAACCCTCTGGCCACAAATCTAGCCTTTTGTTTCTCCACGCTGTACAATCTACTGCTTGCTTCACCTTGCAAACCCACCTGGATCCTACCGTTGGCTTCCCCAGTGGTCTTGGGACAGCTTCCCATGCATTTTTCCTAATAATGGAATCATACTCCTCAACCATGGAATCAACCCACCCTAGCTGTTGCACTGCTTCCTCAAAAGAGAATGGCTCTCTATCAATACCTTTTCTCATAAGATCCATGTATCTAGTGTACCACTCTGAGGACCTTCTTTGCCTACGCTGTGATGTGGTTCCTCCCACATGATCTCTCGCATCCAGTAATAATTTGTTAGCCTATCTGGTGTGCATCCTTCCATCTCTGGTGGATGGCTATGCATGAGTGGTTTCTACCACTCTCTGTTCCTTTTCTTGTGTTTGCTCCACATCCCGAGGTTCATCCTTTGGAGCTAATAGCTCCTTAACTACATGCAACTCAATTTCCCTTTCAAGTGAAAATCACACGGCTTTGTCTTCATCAAACTTCACATCTCTTCTGACCAGTGTCATACGATGTGCAAGAAAATACACCTGATAGTTGTGAGGTGTAACATTGTACCCCACAAATATCGCCAAATTTTTTGTTGGCTCTAGCTTCTTCCTGACATCTTTGGTCACATGGAAATAGACATATCAACCAAAAATTTTAAAATATGAAACATCTGGTTTTTTACCTGAAAAATCCTCCTCTATTGTACTCATCCCAAGTATTCGATGAGGACTTATGTTATTTACAAATATTATTGTATTGCATGCTTCCGCCCACAGATGCAACGGTAGGCCCTAATCATGCAACATACCTCATGTTGCTCCCACAATAGTTCTGTTATTTCTCTCTGCAACCCCATTCTGTTGTGGGTTTTGAGGTGTAATCAATTCTCTTTGAATTCCTTCTAAGGCATAGAAGTTCTTAAATTTATTAGAGATATATTCTCCACCATTTTCGCTCCTCAGAGCCTTCACCTTCTTCCATGTATCTTTCTCAACAAGTGCATTGAATTAACAAAACTTGGAGAATGTCTAGTCTGTCTTCTACATGAAGAAAATCCAACACTTTATTGAAAAATCATCAACAAAAATCACATAATACTTGTTCTTTTTTTTGGAAGCCATTGAGAATGGTCCACACATGTTTGGTTGAACTCTCTAAAGGATTTTCGCTACTAATCTTTCCTTATCGTGAAAGGTGGTCTTTGTATACTTCCCCATAGTACACCCTTTGCATGTGTCTCTTTGTGCATGTGTACCCTTTGGAAGCCCTGCAAAAATCTGTTGCATGATCCTCAAAGCGTTGTGGTGTAGATGGCCCAACCTACTGTGCCATAACTCACCGATGTCTCAACTCACCACCTTCCCTAATTTTACTGCTCAATGTTGTGCAGTCATCCACATCATTTTTGCAGAGGTTCTTCACTTGAACCTCAATATTTTTCACCTATCTCGTGGCTTTGTGACGAAGGAACGCCTTTCCTTCACTGAAAATCACATCATATCCATGGTCTTCCAACATAGCAACAAAAACCAAATTCTTATTTAAACTAGGTACATGCATGACATCTTTTAGTATGAGGGTTTTACCTGAATCTCTCTTGAAATTAACTATACCAATCGCGATAGTGCTATACCTCCCATCATCACCCATCTTGATGTGCAACTGGAGATACTTCTCCTCCAAGCTGCTGATGAATTCTTTGTTGCCGGTCATGTGGAATGAGGCTCCACTATCCAAGTACTGCACATATCCCAACATTGATGACTCCATGCATGTGATGAGGGTGAAGTCCAACTTGAATTTTGAAGCCAATGCTTCACCTACTGCTCCTCCTAAGGCCTTCTTTTTGTTCTTCTTTTGTGGACAGTTTATGGCATAGTGTCCATGTTGATGATAGTTGAAACATTTCACCTTTGAAAAGTCTCGCTTCTTGCTTGTATTTCCAGTCTTGGATTTATAATGGGACGCCTTCCCTTTTCCTTTATTCACCTTTCCATCCAAGGAACAATTTTAAACATCATCAATCTTTGATGAGGATCCATCTCTAGTGCTTCGCCGAATTCCTTCTTGTGCCAAATTTGACCAAAGTCACTCCAAATATAGCATATTCTCCCTCCCACTAATAAATTCCTAGTAGCTATGTCAGTTCTTGGTAAGTCCTAGAAGAGATAGGCTCACCAAACCATCCATGGCAACAGTGACCCTAACACTTCCATGCTCATCTCAACACTGAGTGAACTTGGTCATGTATTTCTAAATCGTGTCACCCTTCTCCATTTTGATATTCTTTAGCTCATCTTTCAGCACTAGCTTCCAGTGGTCACTTCTATTTTGATACAGATATTTAAAGGCCTTCCACATTTCATATGGAGTCACCTTCCCATGGAGGCTCGAGACAATGTGGTCTTGAACTCCCTCTAGCAAGATCCTTCTCACTTTCGAAACATTATTCTTCCATGCATCAAGAAGTTGAGCATATGTTATTGTAGGCTGCGGGACATCAACATCTATGAAAGCCTTCAGTCCTTTTTCCTCAAGCACTACCTCCATTCTATCCTTCCATGAAATATAATTCAAATTTCCCTCGAGTGCATATTCGAGTCTCAAGCCATTGAAAGACATCTTGATCTGTTGTTGGATATCGAAGAAACAATCTGCAAATTTGAACCTGATCAAAAAAAACTTTGTTTTTCTCTTCTTATTTTGATTCCTAGAGCTCTGATACCATGTAGAAAATATACCAATGAAATTCAATCTTATCTTATAAGGTACTAAAAAAAAATACTGAATCCTTCTACAATTTGCGGAAACAAAACACGATCGCACAATCACATAACAAGTAAGAGAAAGAGACAATAAATCACACAACACAAGATGTATCTGGGGAAATCATGCCACCTAAGATCCTGCTATATGTGTATTTTATAAATTCAAGGATCATGAAAAAATACAATTCTTTCTCTCACAATAGAATTCATGCACTCTGCCAACTGTCTCACATTGATCTAGGAAAAATTGGACAAATACTTAGCCAATTCTCTGCCTCTGCTAATCCCACCTTGCTCATGCATTCCTTGAGAAATTAAATCCCTATTAAATATAGAAATCCATCCAATTGATTGCGCAATGCATCAAGGACCTCCAACTGACTCTATAACTGACATCTACAATTTTCTAATTATACAACTAATAATTATCTTCCATTTAACCTTTGTCTCAACTAGGTATTCCTAAGAATTGAAATGAAAAACTATTTATAGTGAATCATCAGTTAATTTATTGATCAATACTTGTGAATTAAATAAGATTTAATTCATTGGACCTCTCACTAGCTCATCTCTCAGTTAGAACTAGTTAAATTGATTTTAACTCAATTTCTTGAGTTAACGAATAACTGCAACTGGACCCCCTTAGATCATGGAATCACTCTATATGCATCCTATTATACCCTCAACTCGAATTTCCTAAAGCTAACTTAGTCATTCTGACTTAGTTATATAATACAAGTTGTTATGAGATGAAATTAAAATTTCTCTTCCAATTTAATTAAGGGAAAATTAAATTAGAAGCCCTGCTATGGGGTTTCATTTCAAAAAATAGAGCCACACTCCAAATTAATTGAGCATGTGGAGGGTGGCGAAGAAACTCCTTGAAAATATCCCTATCATTCACCAGCTGTGATATTTCTTGCCAGATCGTACCCCGATTGGGGGTATCTACTTTGGAATTTTTATATTAAGGACTGATAGTGAGTTCAAGTTTATATTTTCAAAATATATAATTGTAGATATTTGAAGTAGAGTTCCAAGAGATTAAGAGATGCACAAATTCTAGTAGCTAGAATAAAGAGACATCAACCAAAAATATTATTTTCATCTTTTGATTATTAATGCTCGATAAGGCCTCGGGTTATGTTTCCATAGTTGCATAGTTTTGGAGAAAATAATGGTGGATCTAGGGTTTGTTAATATTTAGAAAATGGCAACGAGAATTTTTTATTATAAATATATTCTTGTTGGCTTTCACAATAGTTGGAAACATTTTCTAGTCCACAAGAATCCGCAAATGGTTGGGTTTCACAAACTAGTCATTTGGAGCTCAATTCTTTTTAATTCATAGAAAGGAATTGATTTATACTAAAATATTCATGGATGCTAGTAAAAACACCCAGTATCTATTCCAGGTCTTTCAAACAATGGGAAGCATGAGATGAAATTGACGATAAGCTTGGTGAAAGAGTTGTCTAGATGAAAGTGATAAAAAATATCTTGGATATTAAAATCAACTTATGGCATACAAATTTTATATTGAAAGAAAATGAAAGAGGTCTTCAACAAGATGACATACCTTAAGTTTGAATTGTTCAGCTTGAATGCAACAATCAGGTTCATGATAAAAATTATGATATGATCTAGAGTCATATGGATACAAATGGCAATCAAATCCAGATTCATAAGGATTAGATGAATATCTCCATATTATTAGCAGGAAGATGGAAACAATGAATAATTCGTGAGATACAAATGGAATTCAAATCCAGATTCATAAGGATTAGTTGAATATCTCCATATTATTAGTGGGAAAATAGTAACAATGAATAATTATTCAAGGATGAATCTAGATTTCAAAGGCATAATATCAACAACCAAAAATAATTTACGTATTTTTAGGTAGTTTTTAAAGTCATTCAAAGATATATGTATTAGAAGTAGGGCACTTTATGTCACCAAATTAGCAAATTGGAGACTTATTCCATGCTCTAAGGGATTTGACTCCAGCAATATCAGCAATATGAGACAATTTGCCTCCAGCAATATCAGCAATATGAGACAATTTGCAGCAATATCAAATCTATTTTAATTATTTAATACTTTATTTCTAAGAAGATAGGGATAGACAATTCAATGTAAAAGTATTATGTTTCGTAATGTAATAAGGGTTGGTAATTTTTTTGAAAAACCTTCTTGTGTATTGTGTGTGTGATATGATATTATTATATAGGAGTTTATGTGAGCAGTGGTAAAAATTCATGTTTTTATGAATCCCTGTCTATTTTATGAGTTATATGTTCTTGAATATTTGAATACCAAGTTGTTGAGTTTGAATTCATACTTGTGTTATCCAGATGCATTTATTCAAGTATGTATTACCTTCTTTTCTCTAATTTAGATATTTTTTTATTCTATGATTTCTAAAGCTTGTCAAAGGATTTAGTAAAATATTTCTTTTACTTATCTTCACTCATTGAACCCGTGGTTAACATAAGATTTATTGGGTCAGACACCATGCCCAATGGTGAAATTTCATACAGTCCAACCAAACTTAGACCTTCTCAATTAAATTTGGACAATGAGCTTAATGACCTACCACTAAAGTGATCGTGAGTGGTAGAGTTCTAAGGAGAGATCCCTCTCCAGATTGAAGGGTCAACTTTCAATATAAAAAGGTCAGAGGTTACCTTAGTTTTTTGCCTACACGACCAAAGTTTTTTCTAAGTGATAACAGATGGAATACCAAAATCATCGAGGAATATTATAGGGTTGAGTACACAACCCAAGACAACAAATAATCAACCCAATTTTATATCTGAGGAATGTAAAGGAAACTGTGTATTCATATGTGCAACACTATAAATAGTTACAGGAGAAGAGTTTTTGATCAATTACAAATTGAGTCTAATAGATACATACACAAAATATAATTAATTAATTAATAAAAATAAATAAAAAATAAATTAATATATATATATATATAATAACAATTAAATAAATAAACAAACAAGTAAATAAATAAATTAAAATAAAATAAATAAAATAATCATATAAATAATTAAAATTACTTACCCTTTCGTCCAACTGACCTCCTTATTAACAATAAACTATTCTTAAAAAAAATATTATTTATATATTTATTCCTTTGCCCTAATCCTCAAAATTTTTTTAAAGAAGTATAGGCATTTACCCCTGATGATGGACTCACTTAAGATGATGATGGACTCACTTAAGAAGTCCCAAACATTGGGTTATTAAAATACTCGAAATAGGTTATTCCTCTATCTTTAAAAATACTCTAATTATATTATTATGTGGTAGGTTGATCCATGTGGAAAATAACCGGCACAGTCATAAGTAAACAAATAAAAAATTCACTTTACTTTTAATGAGAAATTTTGATTATTTTTTTATATAATCAAAATAATAAATTTTATTTTGTTGAAATATGCATTCTGAGCCCCACGAAAATGAAGTTCTTGATGAGGAAGAGTTATAGTCATCCCCAAATTTTTAGGTCACAATAAGAAAGTAAGTGAATAAAACGAACAAACAACTTATGGAGTTGATTCGCAGTAGGGATCACAGTTCTATGAGTGGGCATAGGATCAAGCAATTGAGAGAATATATTAAGACATAAAAGGTAATAACCATATTTTTAAGTGAGTTTTTTTGTATGTCATAAGTTTAATTCTGAGAGTTTATTTTTTAACTTTTGCATTATTTAATTGAAAAAATATTTTCTTTCTTATGTAATGTTATTTGGAGGAACATTTCCCCCTGCATTAGTTACCTAATCCTTAGCACCTTGTTGGTACTAATGGAACTAACGAGGCATGACATGAGCATATGGCTAGCATTGACACCCTGCATATATCTGTGAGGCAGTTAGTCACTTCTCCACCTTCGAGTGGACATGGTCCTAGTACCGACACTAGGTCCACACCATTAGCTATGACCCATGATCACATGACCCCCCAAGCCAAACATGCAACCATTCTCTAGATTAGGTGGTGAAAGAGGTGACCCTAGTACTGATGACATTATGGGTTCATTTCTTAGATCATCACGTGTTTAGAGAACCAACAAAATTTCATGCACATTTTTGGTGAATGTTGAAGGACTTCCAATAAAAACAACAAAAAATCCTGGTATTTTTTTATGTTTTAACTATTTCATGTTTTCTATTTAAAACATGAGTCATCTATATTATTATTTTTAAACTAATGATTGTAACTTTTTGCATGTAGGCAAACAATTATTTTATAGAAAAATGGATGACAAAGAATTAGATATTTTTGGGCCCACCATACACAAAAGGTGGAATATCCAAAATTCCAACCTTAAAAAAGAGGTTTTGGACTACCTTGAAGATGTATTTGGGGTTGATACCTTCAATAAAACCAAGGTCATAGCTGCAATTGGAAAATAATCAAAATATGTACGAGACCAGTATAGGAAAACCATGATAGATAACCCTAAGCATGAGCACCCTCCCATGATTCCTGAGATGGAATGGAAGGGCCTCATCTAGGACACAAAGTGGAAGTTAATGAGAAAAGAAGGGAAAAAACCACCTGGTCAAGCAAGGTATAAATTACATCTTGAATTAAATACTTCTAATTTTATTTAGTTTTGAATAAAATCACAGTATATAACATACTTGAAACTTTTCATAGGCTCCTTGACACTTCAAAGGAAACCAAGACAATGCTTGAGAAGCATGGGCAACACAAAATGGGCTAGGGTGGCTATTTGAAGCTAGAGGCATGAATTGTAAGTACCCAAAACTTCTTAAAAATATTATATGTTATATCACCTTCCAACATTCTAGTAATTATGCTACAAAATAACAAAATAAATACTCTTATGCAATGCAGGGTGATTTATTTAGAACTAAAGCCATGAAGAAAAACCTCTAGATTGGTTTATGTTTGCTCAAAATTGTGAGAGACAGATACCCTGGGTTCAAACTCAGGGGCCAACAAAGGATTTGTTGTAGTCTAATCGAACGTCGACATTTTCACCTTACTTGTTAAGAGGTAAGGCATCTCACCTGAGGCGTGTCGAGACTTAGATAGGGAAGGGTTCAATAACAAGCATGGAGTATCATAACAAATAATTCAATGTTTGCACCTACACTAGGAAATCTTAGCCACACACATGCAACATGCGGAAAATAGATATTTACGATACAACGAAAGAGACATATAAAATTCATATTCATGCAAAATAAAATTTAAAAGGGCCCATATAATTCAACGCATTCAAAGATATAGAACATTACTTCAACTTCCATTCCATAAGAACATATCACATCATTAAATTCTGGTACTACAACCCCTAAGGAAAAAATAGACTTATCATTATACAATTCAGCTCAGAGAGAGAGAGATGAGAAACAAACAAACAAAAACTCTTGTTGACACAACGATAGCATTCCAGTATATGGTCTTCACCTCTTCTTCAGTTATATTTTCCTTTATATTTTATATAATTCCTTCGCAACCTCGCTCACCTGAAATGTTAATCATTCCTTTGCATACCACGCTCTTTCCTCTTCGGTGGCTTTTGTGACTCAACAACAATTTCTTATTCTCTCCTCAATGATCTCTGTGAGCTTCGCTTCACTTTCACTTTTCCGCCCTTTTATATTTTCAACTTTAGTGTCTAACGGATCCTAAAACATATATTTTCTATTCCTCGGTGGCTTTCTACGCAATTTCCTTTCAATCATACTTGGTCAAAATTTGCAAAAATGTGTCCCCCAAAACGAAGGACCCAATAGGCCCTGACCACAATTCATTGACTCATCCCTGAGTCAATCCTTGGCTAATAATACTATATCTCCTTGTTTTTGTTGTGCTCCTGATTTTGCTGCTTCTTCCTGATTTTTTCCTTCTCATGTTGTAGGTTCACCTTCAAATGGACCCAACTCAGGAACGAACTGGAGGGCTTCAGTTTTGAACTAAGTGTATTCAGTGATTGTAGATTACTAGGAATCCAAAAAACCAAAAGGTTTATCAAGGAATCATGTGGTAAGTTTTTGCAGTGGGTTGATCAAGTCGGGAAGTTATGATATCCTTCCATTGGCTCTCGGCTTCAACGTTGAGTTGATGAGACTTTTGAAAATGAATCTATGTAGGAAGTTTGAGGTTACGTGGTGGAGCCTTAGTTGCATGAGAGTCATCTTCAATATCTTGGATTTACTTCTATAGCAAGTCAACATGGGTGAGCAGATCCTTTTTTTGGGTAAGGTCACTTGTTAGTAAATACTAGTCAAATAACTACAGAGCTTGTTGTCGGAGTGCATAAATTGGATGATTCTTCCTGGTGAGAAAACCTGACTAGTCATTAACATGTTTGAATATTTATTACGCTTACCCAGTAACATGGTGAATGGAGGCATTAAGGGAAGAACCATTGGCACCTTTCTGCTATATTTCGACAACATACTGAGTTTTTAGGTTAGGGAGTACTTTGTGGGCGACTACGATAGTGTGCTTAAGATCTCGGTTTATAGAAACGAGTTTGATACATGTGGTTGCAATGTGGTCATAGTAATCAGAAAGAGTGCAGACTAAGAAATATTCTGGTGCATTTGGTACTACCACGATGATAGTAATCCAACGTGTTTGAAAGTTAGCATTAATATTGTCTACCTATTGCTGCAACTCTCGATTTTATTCCAGGAGCTAATCTCACTCGTCCATTAAGGAAAGAAACTGTTGTTTTTCTTTCTCATGATCGATGACCAAGGTATTTTTCAATGCTTCATACTATCAAGAATCCATTTATATGAAGGTAAAAAATTGAGACGACGACCAATTGCGAGGATCATCGGGAAATATGGCACCAAGGAGAGGAAATCGGGCCTCCACAGGCTGTCCACTAGCGACCAAATTTTCATATTTCCATTGTGGTGAAGTTTCTTGTTGTAGGTCCTCATCGATGTGGATGTCGGTGTGGGATTGTGGAGAACTTGGTGATGGTGAAGTGGGGGTAGGGTTAGAGGTCTGGGTCAGGATGCTTATAACTTCCATGGAAATTTTCGAGTTTGGGACTACGATGGATGGGCTAGGAATTCGTTAATTCAAGGCATAATGCCAGAAGTAAGGTTTGTAGAATAGTAATTTCAATCGTACCCATAGGCTTAGTTCTTACATCCATGGCATCATGGGTGGTCTCAGTTATTATAATAATGGAGTCTACCTCCATTTCGGTTTTGGAAGTAAAGGGATTGTCGACTCAAGGATGATCTGAAATGATTGCAGAGGGGGATGTCATGCGGGGTGAGGGATTATGGGACATCAAAGAAGTATCTAAGGTGGAATGTGGAAGTTCTTAGATTATTTTGGTACCATCGATGGAGTGAGGCTCTTAGACCATGAGGTCGACAATTTGGGGCAAAGTAAAAAGGGTGGGGTCTGGGGAAACTTAAGGAAATAGGACAGAAAATTGAAGTTATTATTGCACTATGGGCTCAGTGATAGAAGTAGGGCCCACCATGGGAAGGGAGATAGCTAAAAATCTTAGTGAGTAAGCGTCGAGTGAAATAGTACTAGGAAACTCATAAATTAGAGGTAGAGAAATTATTGAAGATCCAGATGCTGTCAAAGCGCTCTGAACATAGAACACAATTGTTTTGAACCTCTTCAAGACGGGGTTTAGTGATTCTTTCATGGCCCACTTCCAAGAGGCGGAGGTGCTCTTTCCAAGCAGTTGATGTGGCAACATTGCTTCGAAAGAGTGAATCTTTTTTTTTTTCCCAAACCTCACAAATAATACCTAGCTAAAATATAACTTCATTATTGAATGCCTTCTCCAAGAGACCAAGAGTTAGGGATCACATTTGGAATGTCTCTCGGTTGACAACTTTGGGTCAAATCCAGGTGGTTCCATGGTGTTGAGCTAATTTATGTACCTAAACTAACACAATTATTTATTATCAATCCGGGTTGTTTATGCTTTGAGGCAAGTTCACTATATGTGAAGATCAGATATAATCAAACCTTGAAAGATAAGCTATTCAAAAGCTGAAAGTAATACATTCTATAACTCTAACTCAATTAGTTTAAAAAGAGGAATAATATTGAAATGGTTCTTGACTCAAGAAATCCGCTTTCACCTCAATTACCACTTAATGAATCAGAGATTAAAACCAATAAATTAAGATGGATAAATTATTAATGAAAGAAGCTCTTAACTTAAGAGACATGTAAAGTATTCCATTATAATTCATTCATCTTAATATCAAAAATCTCAACAAGAAACTACTTGCACACAAACAAAAGAAACCAATTTTAATTCATCATTTTAATAGAAGGGATGCTCAACTTGATACATCTGTTTTTCCAACTTGATAAAGTGATGAATAAGCTATAAACTAATGACATCAATCATTATGCATGAACCATGAAGCAATCTGAAATAAAGCTTTGAAAAACCAGTTCTACAATCATCAAATTACAAGGAAATAAAACTAGTTAACAAGAAAGTGTACTTAGCTTGGAATGGGCCCTTCCACCCTTGCCTTGCACACTTGATAAATGATCTCAGAAGCTTAACTTCAGTCACACATCCATAACATTGAACAGCAAAATGATAACAGCACAAGTCTTCAAATTAACTCCTCAATCCAAAATTGTCACAATATAAAAGTATATAAGTCAATAATAATCCTAATACCTAAGCCATCAAAGCTTTGGCTTTAAATAAGAAGTCTCATGAACAAACTGATCTATTTTTACTCAAACAAACCCATCTACTTCTCATCCACCTATCTAAGTCGAATTCATTATTCTTATCCCAAGAAATATGGCCAATCCCATAGAATCTCAAAACTGCCCTATTTCTATGGGATTTCTGAATGACTAGTCATGATTGACTAGAACTAAATGAGCCTAATAAAGCTTGTTCTGTTCGAACTAAGCATAGGTGGCTTAGTCCTAGTTGCCAAGCTGTCCATCCATGCATTCAATTCGTGCCCAAGTGTCCTGCAACCACATCAACCATATAGCTATTACGGGAATTTCTGAATCTGTCAATTTTGCACTAAAAACCAAACTTTCATAAAAACTTTAGAATTTGAAAAATTAAAATTAAATACCTGAATAGATATCAAATATATGTCAAAATGGAATAAATGAATGAAAAATGGATGGAAAATAGATGGATTAGTAAGTTTCTTTGAGCAAAATAAGACCAAAACTAAGGCCCAACATCTCTCCCTTGCTTATCATCAAGCATGTCCCCATGCTTGCCTATTCCTCTTTGACCTTCTTCTTTCTGAAGTAGATGTTGTACCTGTAGATGCTTCCTGTTGTGCTGCCTTTGCCAAACAATCCAAACCTGTGTCATGTCTTTCCTTGAACAAAGCTGCTTTGACCTTCTGTTTTTCATACTTGGCCTGCCACATATTCTTTTCCTTCAACCACTTAAATGCTTGTTTAGAAATTAGATCATTTTTCCTTTTCAATCTCCCCAACTCTTCTTTCAATTTTTCATTTGTTTTGACCAATTTAGCATTATCTTTCCTGTTTGCTTTGTTCTCTTCTTTTAATTGTTTTTCCACAATTTTGCTAATTTCTAATTGGTCAGTTAAATCCCTGATTTTTCCATCATTTATTTCTTTTTCAAAATCTTGAGTTGTTTTCATTAATGATGCTGCTGCTTCATCATCATATGAAGAATCCCTCTCAAATTCTTCTTTTGGAATGTTATTTTCTTCTTGTGGTCTTGGAAAATATGTTTCTTCTTCCCTGTCTAAATTAATGGGACTTTTATTTGTAAATCTTTTGGGAATAGACATCACAGATATTTCATTTTCCATGGCCATGTTATTTTGTTGTTTGGCTCTTGTTCTAGGATATAAGGGTGAATTCATCAATCCTTTACTTTCCTGCTCTGTTTTATCTTGTACCTCTTTAATCTGTTCAGTAAAATGATTTTTAACCATGAATTCTCTCCACACTATGCCCTGCAATCTCACTTGATATTCAACTAGGATTTTAATCAATCCTTGATGATACATCTGTCCTGCCTTAAGCCTGTTTTCATGTCTTGCTGTTTCAATCATTCTTACGAGGCTTTTATATAGGAAATAAGGTAAATTAATCCTATCTTCTCCCTTAATGTGCTGTAGAAGTTTAACATGATATAAATGGGCAACACTATATCCTCGGTCACAAGTCAAAAACTTTTGGATGATCAAGACCAATTCTCCCCATGGCTCATCAAACCATTCCCTGGGTATACCTTTTGTCCTATCAAATGTCCCCTTCCGGTTTTTCTCAAGGAAGAAAGTCCATGCTTTCTCCTTGAAGTGTAGCCCTTTGTAATACTTCTCCCCTAACATTGGCAAATCTAAGGCTTTGGACAAGTATTCTTGGGTTACTGGAACAATGATTTCTCCTACTCGAGTCTGGTCTTGATTGAAATTCTTTATAAAATCTTTGGTTATCTCCTCAGAATGGCCATTAAATTTCTGTAAGAAGCCTATCATTCCTGCCTGATAGAGTTTTTCTATAGTCTCTTTTCCCCAGCTTTCTATTTGAAATTTTGGCTCTACCCTGTTTGCCATTGTTTCTGTAAACCAATCAATGTAGGCTTCTGCTGTTACTAACTTCATTTTAATAAAAATTATGACTATCGTTTTTTTTTAAATGAAATTCAGTAAGCAAAGAAGCTTACCTTCCTCTTCTGACTCAACTCAACTCTGCACTTTTTAACCTCTGATATATTCCCTTGCAATAGCACTCTCTGAATTCCCTGTTTAATGCAAACAACACCTGTATACTTCTGTTAATACATTGGTCTCTGTTTTTTTAATTAAATACACACGCAGCATCACAAATCACACAAACATGATTTACTGTGTATATATAAAATAAAAAACTAAAGAGTGCTCTCGGCCTCATCAAAATTTCCACAATGTTTTCGACTTAAGCAAAGGTGTTTGCAAAAATTATTGCTTGCAGGCTCAGCATAAAAATGCAAAAAGGCTCTCGGCCTCAACCAAATATAAACACGGCTTCAGCAACCCGACTCCCTTTGGCAACCACAGTTTAATGTGACAATCAGGCATTCAATCCCCTGTTTTAGTCAAAAACAAAAACAAAAACGCAGTGGCAGCAAGTGTTTATGGCGTTTTTCGTTTTCATGTTAACTGTTTGTGAAAATATTAATGCGCACAATTCACTCAGCAGAACACGGTTTAGTGCGCAATTAGTCAACAACCACTTGCCATGCCACTTCAATCACAGCATTCTGTTAAAACTCTTAACGTGTTACTCATGCAATGAGTTTCCATCAAAATGCTGCGCATCAAAATCTATCAACAATCCTTAAGTGCTGTCAATCTGGAGATAATCACAGATTTGTAGTTACCTGACTGTCAACGAGCGCGTGGAGTGTAACTGGGCGCTCCAAATCCCTATTGCTTCGGTTAATTGAGCTGGTGGCAAAGCAAAGGATCTAAAAGTTAATGACAAGCAATATCCCATAATCGCTGAGTGTAAATGAACTTCACTGTTACCTGACTTAATCCTGAAAATCTGCTATCTCTGATCGTTGAACCCGGAGCGATTTCCTTTCTTAAATCCGCCTTCTTGCTTTTCCGGAGTGATTTTCACTATTTTGCTGCTTCAAACGCATTTTCTTCTCTCCGGAATGATGTTTTGTTTCAGAACGCCTTCCTTCTGAGCTCTGGCAATGAGGAATGAGGTCTAAACGGTCATGAATTGACCGAGTTCATGGTTGTACCGTGCCTATTGGTGTTATGATGCGCAGTTGGTATGGCTGTCCTCTTTGACCAGTCGCCCGACTGTGTCATGAGGATGCCACCGCCTTGTGCTATGTTTAAATGATATACACGTATTACCACCACCGGCGTATGCTATGTTTGAATGATATGCCCGTATTGTCACCACCGTGCACGTATGATTTCCATTGTCGTGTGCTATTTTTTTGAATGATATGCACGTATCATTGCCACCAACACGTTTTACTTTGAATGATATACCCGTATCATTGCCACCGTCATGTGTTATTTTGAATGATATGCATGAACTATTACCTTCGCCGTGTGTCTATACGTGCAATGATACTCCTGCATTGTATATGCAATTATCATTTCACCATACCCTGTCAATCATACAAGCCTGTCAACCAGATCATAACAATCGTGCCCGTCCTTCATTTTGTATGCGCCATTTACCTTCACTTATCCTTATACCATATGCGCGTTGATTTTATATACCATTAACCTTATATCTTTTGCGCTGAATTTTTATATAGATGGTTTTAACGCATTCCTTATTTATACTATGGTATATAGTTTGATATCGCGCATTATTTGTTTTGCCTTCTATGCACATCTTTATGATTTTAAAATGACCATCTTAGGTCATGTTTAAAATCATCACCATACTAATGCTTGATTTGTATATGCAGGTGGAAAAAGTTGTCCTAGCTTGGTCTTTTGCTCTTAAAGAAAAATACTTAGGATTATAGGGAATATGTATGGGAAATGTGTATGAATGAAATGGAATATGTATAGGGGTATTATGAATATAGGATATGTATAAGGAATAATGAATATCCTCAGGTACTAACTTTAACTTAACAAAAACTAAAAATTCCTAAGAAAAATTTGAATTTCAAGCACAAAATGACTATACATATACTTCCCTGGATGATGTTTGTACAGGTGGAATGAAATCAGATGTTGTAGATGAATCAAAAAGTAAATTTTATTGCTGCTCCTTGTTCTTCATGCTCTGGTTCTTGAATTGAAAAATCAGGTCCCTTTGTAATGATTCTTTGTTTCAGGTCCCTCTGCACTGCTTACATAATATGCACATGTTGTTTTGACTTTGGCAGGTCTCTCAGGTTCCTCTGTATTGACAATACAAGTTCCTTCTATACTTCAGCTTTCCAGCTAAAGATCTAATACAAGTCTCCCCCTTGTTTAAGATATGACTTGTCCTCAAGTCAGTTGTTGATGGAGAGTACCTGTATTGAAATTATGTGAGAACAATAGAACAAGAAAAGGAATTCATAGAGTCCAAGTTGCCTTGATTTTCCCCTATGAATTCGTGTTTGCATAGTGCCAGTTGCCTGGTTTTCACTAGCAAACAAATTATTATTTTTTATGTTTTTTTATATTTTTTTATATATATATTTTTATTTTTTTTATGTTTTTTTTTATTATTATTTTTTTTATTCAACTACAGGACTGGAAGATGGCTGAGCCTGGTGTGCCATGACTTCCAGTTCTGTATCTTCTGTCAGTTGTTTCATAAATGCTTCTTTACTGATAGGCCTATTATAAACTTTGAGCCTATGTCCATTCACTATAAAGGAGGTGGAATCCTGGTCAATTGTCTTGATTTTGACTGCTCCATTATCGAAGATTTCATCAATTTCATATGGGCCTAACCAGTGTGTTGTGAACTTTGCTTTGAAATCTTTGAACTTAGAATCAAAAAGTAATGCCCAATCTCCCTTGTGAAATGTCTTTGTTTTGATATATCTGTCGTGCCATTTCATTCTTTGTTGTTGCACCAATGTAGTATGTTCTATGGCTTGTTGACGATGCTCATCCAACTGATTCAGTTCCATGATCCGATGCTGTTGTGCTTCTGTCAGGTCTAGTCCTAATTCAGCTGCTAGTCTGTATGTTTGTATTTGAAACTCTATAGGCAATAAGGCCTCTTTTCCATATACTAACTGGTATGGACTAAAACCAGTTGTATTCTTCCATGTAATTCTATAGGCCCATAGTGCATCTTGTAATTTTTCAGACCAATCTTTTCTGTCCAGCTGTACTGTTTTTGTCATGATATTTTCTAGGACTTTATTTGTTGATTCAACCTGCCCATTTGCTTGAGGATGATATGGTGTAGATGTCCTGTGTTTGATCTTGTACTTCTCTGTTAGATCTTGTACCAGTTTTGATGTAAATTGTGTTCCTTGATCTGTTACAATTTGTCTAGGTACTCCATATCTGACAAAGATTTCTTTAAAAAGAAAGTTGACCACTATATCTTCTGTTGCTCTATTCACTGCTTTAGCCTCTGCCCACTTGGTTACATAATCTGTACATACTAAGATGTACTTCTTTCCATTTGATGGTGGATTGATGGGTCCAACAAAGTCAAGTGCCCATTGCTCAAATGGTTCTATGAGGACCTGTGGCTTCAGCGGCATCTCATCTCTTGTGATTGGTCTCCCTGTTCTTTGGCAACTATCACATTGCTTGACATATTTCTTAGAGTCTTTGAAGATGGATGGCCAGTAGTAGCCCAGTTGCAGCACCTTATATGCTGTTCGTTTATCTGCAAAATGGCCACCACATGGTTCATTGTGACATGCCCTTAGAATATCTAATATTTCATCTTCTCGCACACATTTTCTAATTATCAAATCTGAACCAGTATAAAATAAATCACCATTTACCCAACTATACCTAGAACTTTCTCTAATAATTTTGTGTCTTTGCTTTTTAGTGAATTGGGTTGGTAACTTTCCAGAAGATAAATAGTTTGCCATGTCTGCAAACCATGGTGTTTTTACTGTGATAGCAAAGAGATGTTCATCGGGAAAGTTATCTGCAACCGGATTTGGATCATTGGGCGAATGTATGCGGGACAGAAAGTCAGCCACTTGATTTTCCTTGCCTGGCCGGTCTTGTATTGTGATATTAAATTCTTGCAGTAACAGTAACCATCTTGTTATTCTTCCATTGGTTATAGGTTTATTCATCAAGTATTTGATTGCTGAATGATCTGTATGAATGAAAACTTGATATCCTATTATATAATGTCTGAATTTGTTTACTGCATGTATAACGGCTAACATTTCTTTCTCGGTGACTGTATAGTTCAATTCTGTAGGTGTTAGATTCTTGCTTATAAAGTATATTGCATAATTGAACAAGTTCTCTTTCTGTCCAAGGGAGGCACCTATTGCAGTATCAGATGCATCAGTTGATATATGAAATGGCAAAGACCAATTTGGTCCACGGAGAATGGGTGCAACTAATAATTTTTCTTTCAGATTTTGAAATGCATTTTGACAGTTATTTGTCCAGTGAAATTCAATATCTTTTGCTAATAATTTAAACAGAGGTTGGGCTATTTTACTGAAGTTTTCAATGAATCGTCTATAATAGCCTGCATAGCCTAAGAAACTTCTTACCTCTTTATGTGTTGTAGGAGGTATTAAGTTTACTAGGACTTGGATTTTTGCTGGATCCACTTTAATTCCTGAAGCAGAAATATGGTGTCCCAGAACTATTCCTTCTGTCAACATTATATAGCATTTCTCATTGCTTAATGACAAATTTGTTTCAATGCATCGTTTCAGCACTTTCTCAAGATTATTTAGGCAATCATTATATGTGTTTCCATAAACTGTAAAGTCATCCATATAAACCTCTACACATTCATGGATTAGATCATCAAAAATTGCAAGCACTGCTCGTTGAAAAGTTGCAGGTGCATTACATAAACCAAATGGCAAAACATTATATGCATAGGTTCCCCATGGGCAAGTGAATGTTGTCTTGTCTTGGTATTCTGTTGCTATTCTAATCTGGTTGTACCCGCTAAACCCATCTAAGAAAGAGAAGAATTTCTTTCCAGCCAATGAGTCTAACACTTGATCAATAAATGGTAGAGGAAAATGATCCTTGAGTGTTGCTTTGTTTAGTTCTCGATAATCTACACATACCCTCCACTTTCCATTTTTCTTTGGAACAATAACCAGTGGAGAAACCCATTGACTATCTGAAATAGGATAGATGAATCCAACATTTAATAATTTTTGCAGTTCTTCTTTCACTATTTCTTTCATCATAGGATTCATTCTTCTTTGAGGTTGTCTTACAGGTTTGATTTTATCATCTGTATAGATGTGGTGGACACATGTGTTAGGATGGATTCCTTGCATGTCAGTATAATCCCAGGCAAAAGCTTTTGAATATTTCTGTAATAATGCAATTACCTCTTGCTCTTGTTCGGATTGCAACTCATTTCCAATGTTTAAATGTTTTCCAGGACTTACCTCAATTGTTTTGATTGTTGGTTTGGAGATTGTGTTTACAGGAAAGATGTCTATAAAAGAATTCTGCAAAGTTTGAACAGTACAGGTTTCCTGAAAACATTGATTCAAAAGGTTATTTGCAGCTTCATATTGAACTTCTCTAAGCTGCTCTGAAATACTTGGTTCTGAAATGAAAAGATCCATTAAGTCTTCATTCTCTTCTTCTTCTCTTAAATCAAAGAATTTATTTATACTTAAAACTGATTTAGTTTGCTGTTTTTCTTGAGCTTCAAGTACCGATTCTAAAGAAGTTGACTGTGTAGGTGAATAAAGAGCAATATGTTTCCTTTCTTCTCCATGTGAAATAATCATGCTTCCTGATCTGCATCCTATAAAGGCATCAACGGTAGCTAACCATGGTCTGCCTAAGATTAGAGGATGTCCTCCCAAATTTGTTTTTGGTTGCAGAATAAGGAAGTCAACAAGATACTCCCATGAATCCAAAGAGACTATAATATCTTCCAATATTCCTTCAGGAACAACTTTAGATCTGTCTGCTAATTCTAAGATTGTAGAGGTTGATCTAATGTTGTTCAAATGCAAAGTTTTCATTGTCTCCATTGTCATTACATTTATAGCTGCTCCGAAGTCTATTAATGTGTTTGGTACTGAGAAATTATTTATTGATATAGTAACCATAGGGATACCAGGATCAATATATTTTTCTACTTTGGTTTCTGTAGACATGAGGCTTGCTAGTTTACCAATGACTTGAATTGTAGTAGGATCCTTCTTCTTTTTCTGTGATTTCTTAATGCACAATTCCTTTATTGTTTTAGCATATATTGGTATTTCTTTAATTGCCTTCAACAAAGGAATTTTTACATAAGCATTTTTTAACTCATCTAAAATATCAAATTCGGGAAGGGTTATTTCTTTTTGTTGTTCCACCAACCTTTCAGGATAAGGTGGTGTTTGTGTTGTAATGTTTGTTCCTTTCTGAATTTGTATCTTAGTTTGTGATGTTTCAGGTGATTCTCCTTGTTCGGTCGGTTCTTCTATAATTGGAGGAGAATCCTTTTTAAGCACTTTTCCATACCTTAGATGGACTTCATTAAGAGGAAGAATTGAATATGTGGGAAAACATGTTGCTTCCTCTACAGTGTATGCAGCTTTTTCCACCTTATTATTCGGATTTGCAATTGGTTGGGCTGGTAATTGAGTTGGTCTGGGTTGATTTGTGGGTAGCTGCAACTGTTGTGGTTGGGTCAACAACAGTGGAGTATTCTGCTGCGGATATGGAATGGATTGTGGATATGCAGAATGTTGTTGTTGAAATGGTATGGATTGAGGATATTGTGGATATGTGAATGGCTGTTGGTATTGTTGCTGGTATTGTTGTTGATATTGTTGAGGTGGTTGGTTTCCATAACCATATCCTCTCCAACCTTGTGCAGGTTGTTGTGGATATTGTTGTGGAGGCCAAGCTTGCCATGGCATTGGAGGGGTCCAAGGATTTTGAGGTGGATAGAGGTAATTTTGTTGAGGGAATTGTTGTTGATTTTGTTGAGGCATCCTAGGTTGCCATGGTCTTCGTGGTGCTACATAATAAAAACCTTCCATTCCTGGCACTTCTTCCATTGAATTCATTTGTAATTCTTTCAATTTTAGACAATTTTCTATGGAATGCTTTTCTGTACAAAGACCACAAACCTGAACACTCTGAACACTATCCAAAGGACATTCTCTTAATGGATGTTTGTTTCTACATTTGGGACAAAATATTGCTAGAGCTTGTTCTTGTTCTTCTTTCCTCTTATTTGCCTTTAGCACATCTACTTGTGTCCCTAATGTACTCAAAAGATCTGTTTTGAAATTCTCCAATAAACTTCCTATTTCAGCTCTTGTTATCCCTCCTGCAGTTGACTTTGCTGCTTTTGAACTTACTTCTCTTCTTCCTGTTTTTGCTCTTCCTCTAGAATATTTTTGACATAAGTCAACAATTTCATCGAATGGTAGGTTTGAGATGTCTCCTTTACCCATCACATTCAAAATGTCAAGGTATTCATCCCTTATACCCTTGAGAAAGATTGTTCGAATGGTTTCTTGATTTAGAGAGTGTTGTTTAGATTTCTGTAGATTATACAAAAATCTTTCCAAATATTCTTCTAAACTTTCATCTTCTTGTTGTGTCATTCTAAAAATATCTTCCTTTGAATCTCTAGATCTGCAATAAGCTTGATATTTTTTAAGGAAGACCGATCTCATATCATCCCAAGAAGCTATTGTATGTTCTCCTAAACCCATAAACCATTTCAAGGCTGCTGCTTTTAATGTTGCAGGAAAAAGACGAAGTTTATGAATGTCATCAGTATATCCATATGTTCTACATAGAATATCAAATTCAAACATAAATGAATCAGGATCTTCTGTCGACATTCCATAAAAATTTGGCAATACAGAAGGTGGAATATTTTTCATTTTCACTTCTTCTCCTAATATTGCACTTGTGTCAATTATTGGAAAGCCAAAGGTAGTCTCATCTTCTTGTCTTTTCTGATCATTTTCTATTTTTCTATCATTTTCTTGTTTTGCATCCTCCTCTCTCTTTCTTCTCCATTCTGCTTGTTGTCTTTCATATTGAGCTCGTTGTTCAGGAGTAAGAATAACAGATCCATGTCCCTCTTCTTCCATTGGTTGATTTGTTTCAATTTTAAGTGGAGTTTCAGGTTGGTCGAAGATAGGAGGATTTATGGATGGAAATAAAGATTGTTTTCCTTTGATGGATGGAAATAAAGATTGTTTTCCTTTGATAATTTCCTTTTGTTTTCCAGAAGTTGAAGATTGTTTTTGCTTTGCTTCCCAAGCCAACAAAGTTTGTTTCTCAATCAAAGTTAATCTTTGTCCACTTCTTTGTTTTTCTGCCAATTCCTCAATAATTGGATTACCAGTAACTGGGGTGTTTGATGATCCTATCTCCTTTTGAGAATACATGAGATCTATGTAGGTATAAAAACAACACTTTAAAAAGGTATATCTTTATTTTTGTGTTTTTTTTTCTTTCTATTATTTATCTGAGTATTTGCCTCACCGTGACAGCGCAAAATGTTGAGCTAATTTTGTAACCCTAATATACAATTATTGTTGTCCAATAGGGTTGTTTTTATACTTTGAAATAAGTTCCTGCTCAGAAAAGATGGATAATCATTTTCAGAAAAGACAGCTATTAAAAATGAAAATGTGCATTTCTATAACTCTAACTCAATTATTTTAAAAAGAGGAATAATATTGAAATGGTTCTTGACTCAAGAAATCCACTTTCACCTCAATTACCACTTAATGAATCAGAGATTAAAACCAAGAACTTAAGATGGATAAATTATTAATGAAATAAGCTCTTAACTTAAGAGACATATAAAGTATTCCATTATAATTCATTCATCTTAATATTAAAAATCTCAACAAGAAACTACTTGCACACAAACAAAAGAAACCAGTTTTAATTCATCATTTTAGTAGAAGGGATGCTCAACTTGAACACCTGTTTTTCCAACTTGATAAAGTGATGAATAAGCTATGAACTAATGAAATCAATCACTATGCATGAACCATAAAGCAATCTGAAATAAAGCTTTGAAAACCAGTTCTACAATCATCAAATTACAAGGAAATAAAACTAGTTAACAAGAAAGTGTACTTAGCTTGGAATGGGGGCCCTTCCACCCTTGCCTCGCACACTTGATAAATGATCTCAGAAGCTTAACTTCAGTCACACATCCATAACATTGAACAGCAAATTGATAACAGCACAAGTCTTCAAATTAACTTCTCAATCCAAAATTGTCACAATATAAAAGTATATAAGTCAATAATAATCCTAATACCTAAGCCATCAAAGCTTTGGCTTTAAATAAGAAGTCTCATGAACAAACTGATCTATTTTTACTCAAACAAACCCATCTACTTCTCATCCACCTATCTAAGTCGAATTCATTATTCTTATCCCAAGAAATATGGCCAATCCCATAGAATCTCAAAACTGCCCTATTTCTATGGGATTTCTGAATTACTAGTCATGATTGACTAGAACTAAATGGGCCTAATAAAGCTTGTTCTGTTCGAACTAAGCATAGGTGGCTTAGTCCTAGTTGCCAAGCTGTCCATCCATGCATTCAATTCGTGCCCAAGTGTCCTGCAACCATATCAACCATAGAGCTATTACGGGAATTTCTGAATCTGCCAATTTTGCACTAAAAACCAAACTTTCATAAAAACTTTAGAAATTGAAAAATTAAAATTAAATACCTGAATAGATATCAAATATATATCAAAATGGAATAAATGAATGGAAAATGGATGGGAAATAGATGGATTAGTAATTTTCTTTGAGCAAAATAAGACCAAAACTAAGGCCCAACACATGGAAAGTACCAAACGATATGACTTGTAAATATTCATCAAGGATTGACTTTGGGATTCAAGGAATAATTATTGTAACACTGACCTTTTTTGCATACTAGTCAGTGAAGGATGCTTCATTGATTTCTTTGTTTCTTGGATCCCTCGATGTCCACCATGGGGTGTATGTGAGTGCCAAGGGTTTGTCATCATATACTGGGGCTATTTCCCTCCCTTCAAGAGGGCACCACTTCATCATAACAAGAGATATGACTAGATAATCACATATGAAGTAAGTCGCCCACATATAAACATTTTCACAAGCTTCGAACATTTCATTCAACAAGTGGTTGCACCAATTCAACTTTTTCCCTTTATCGAATGCTTCAACCACCAAGATAATATCTAAACTGTATTCACCCTTAGTGTAATGGTGCATAATATTCTGCTCTATCAGATGATAGGAAAAATTCATTGAAGGTACATTAATCAAATCGATAATGGCCCCTTTTCCTCCACGTTGAGTAGCATATTTGGTATAAAAATTATTGTCCCCAATTTTCTTACTGCGTTTGGATTTGGTTTGAAATGCAGACAAAACAGTGGCACCCATAGCACATAACCCCATCAAACTTTGTATATTGTTGGAATGTATCAGGTACTCTTGGTCAAGCCATAAGGATCCCAATGCAACTAGATGATAAGAAACTTAATGCACTACATAGTCATGCCAGAGGTGCTAAGAATAGGAAAATTTCTTAAATTCATCAATGTGGACCTCTCTAATCCTCAAAAATCCTCCTTCAACCTGGAAGAATGACTACCATCTTGTCAGATCATAGAATCTATGAAGACTTCACACTTCAGCACATGGAAATGGAAGGAATCGAATAAATCATTATTTATTAGTGAACCCTTCTCGTACTTGCTAAGGAGAATTTAAATTTATTTAATTTGGGGGTCTAACGAGCTTGCAAGGACCACCACTTTGTACACTCAAGTCATGGATGCAACTCATCAATTGTACACTATCGACACAGGAGGTTTGAACTTGAACTAAGAACTATGGGGATTCAACATCAGAGCCAGAGTGAGAAGCTCGAACACCTAACCTTTTATAATGGAGGGTGTAAATATTTCCATGCAAACTATATAGAGATACTTGAAATAATGTATGTGATTAGACCGTTTAACCAATAAATATGGAAACTTGATATACTTGATTCAAATCTTGGTATTAACGATGACTGTGACCTGGACCTGAGGTGGACGATGCAAAAACTCAAAAGGCTGGTGATCATTATGGCCAATTATTACGAAATGGTGACAAAACCAAAAATTAGCTAACTAGAATGTGTCATGGATATTACAAGATAAATTTAAATCAAATCCGAAAACATATTGGAAATTATTATTGATTATGATGGATAGGATGGCTGCCATGTGTTTTCCCCAAACCACAATCATTTGCAGATGGGTGCACTCAACTAGATGAACAAGCTTGATGAAGTACCTTTATTTACAACTAACAGCTGACATAAATAACTTGACCTTATATCTACCTAATTAACTTGATCCTAAACCTAACTACAATCCCCTTTTGGATATCAAAATAATGATTAAGAAGTTTGCGGGCCATGGAAGGGATTCATGTGTGTGTCGTTCACCCATCCTATAAATAGAATCTCATCCAATTAGCTCCAAATTATCATACTTATGCAACAAGGAAAGGTCCCAGCCAATGTATTTTGAGCTTCTCATGATGCTTCAGAACATTGTTGTCATAGATTAGAACTTAATCCAAAAATATGAAGGGTTTCCTCTTGATGTTCGTGTCATGCCATGCCATTTTTCATTCCTTCTCAACAGTTTGGTGAAAATCAAATAGAAACCTATGCTCAAATAACTTCCATAGTTCATTTATCGACTCAGAAAGTGACTCTTCCTCTGTCATATGTGTATCTTGTGCAATTAAGAGATTGGGAACAATAAATTCAATAGGTACCACAACTTCACGACCATAAATGAACTACAATGGAGTATATCTATGCAATCATTTGATGGTGGTATGGTAAGCCCATAAGGTAGTTTGTACCCTCTTGTGCCAGTCATCTATGTTGGCAGAACAAATCTTGGTGAGGCCCTTCTCTGGGATCTTAGTGAAATCTTCAATGGTATTTCTCACCTACGAATGATAGGAGTGTATTTTATGATGTTGGGTCATGAAATTCCATAGCAATACGACAATTTTCTTATTAGTGAAGTGAGTCCCCTAGTCATAAGTGAGGCTTTGAGGACACCCAAATCGAGTGATGATATTTTCAAAAGTGAACCATGTAGTGGTGTATGTAGTACGGTCTTTAGTAGGTTAGGACTCAACCCAATAGGTCAGATAGTCTATAGCAGTAATAATGTATTGAGTGTGATAGTGACGCGCCAAAGGATTAATAGGACCCATGAAGTCAACATCCCATTTCTCAAAAGCTTAGATCATGTATACAAGATACAAGGGAATCTCATCCCCGTGTAATGGCCACCCCACCTGTTGGTAGGCATCACATTTATTGACATACTCCTTCACATCTCTAAAGAGTGTGTGCCACCAGTGCCATGCCTGCAATAATTTTATTGCGGTATATTCCCCCCTACATGTCCTCCCGCAACTCCAGAGTGGGACTCCCATAGCACACCCCCCTTTTCATGGTTGAGTACACATTGTCATAGTATTTTATTGATCCCCATTTTGTACAATTTTCCTAAGGTCAACTGGTATTATACAGCTCAAACCACCATGTGCCTCCTCTCAGTTTTTTTCTACTCATCCAGGTATTTTTTAGTGCCCAAGAAAAATGAAATTTCTTATAAATAATTAGGGATGACTTCAACTTGAAACAAATATTTGTTTGTTAATTATTCATCCACACTCCCTCCTACTTCACCTGACTCCAACCTGGAGAGATGGCCAGGTCCCATATTTTATCATCCTACCTTCATAATGGCTTCGAATGTAAACTCATGAAATAGAAAGATCCATATGCATATCCTCCATTTTAGGATAGGCTTATTTACCTTATGTTTCAGTGTAGAGTGCTCATTAAATAACTTAAAGGGGCCAACCAAAAGATAAATTCTAAATTTTTGCAAAATATGCACCATAGTAAGATCTTCACATTCAGTAGTGGCGTAGTTCTTCTCTGTGATAGAAATTTTTCTACTAGCAAAACAAATTGGGTGATCCAAATTACCATCTCCAAGTCGAGCCAAAATAGCTCCCAAAGATATCACTGACACATCGATGTGGACACGAAATTATTTATTCCAATCTGGGTAAACCAAGATAGCCACACTTGCAAGATTCTCCTTTAATGTATCAAAGGCAACATCACAATTAGAGATCCAAGAAAAACACTCATATTTCTTCAGAAAATTTTCCAATCCTATAGTAATCAAGGCATAATTACGGATGAACCTACAATAGTATCCTATGTTCCCTAGAGTTTATCTTAATTGTTTAACACTGGTTGGTGAAGGCATATTCAAAATTACCACAACCTTGGAAGGGTCAACACATACTCCCTCCTTGCAAACTATATGCCCCAGCAATGTTTCAAAGAGCAAAACAAAAATACATTTCTTTAAGTTCAAAACAATTTGTAATTACTTGCCACGATCAAACATTACCCTGAGTAAGTTGGAGTGTCTCTTCAATAATCTATATATTGTGTAGTCATCCATGTATACATTAAGGAACTTACGAATGTAGTCATGGAATACGAAAATCAAAATCCTAGAAAACACTGTAGGTGAATTCTTCAACCCAAATGCCACTACCTGAGAGGCATAAGGGCCCCATTCAATTGTAAAGGTAGTTTTTGTCTTATTGTCTTTTTCAATGTGAAATTGATGATAGTTAGAAAGCCCTTCTGTGAAGAAATAGGCCTCATTACCTGCAATGTTATCCAAGACCTCATCATTGAAAGGAGTAGGGAAGGGGTTATGGATGTAGACATTTTTCAGGATCCTGTAGTCTACATAGACCCAGATCTCTTTGAAATTATTCTTAATTTGTATGACAATTGGAATAACCCACTCAGCGTTATCAACTGGAAAGATGAGGCGAGCGGCCAGCATCTTTTTAATTTCCATCTTTACCTTCTCTTTGACTCTTGGTTTTAGTTGATATGGTCGATTTTTTAATGGTATTGCATCCAGCTTCAACACTATCTTCATCTCTCCTAAATCTCCTTTAATTCCTTTGAGCTCTACAATGAACATAGGAAAAAGATCCTCATATTCCTTCAATAGGTCGAAGATCTCCTTAGTGGTATGCTCGTCCCAATGGTCATTGATAGAAGCCAACTTAGGCTTCTCTTAGGTCCTGATATTGTGCTTCAATAGTTTCGTAGGTTGGAGATGTGGATCAGTTGTGACAGGACCATCCTCTATGTCTCGTTCCCCTTCAAATTCCTTGAAATTTAAGTGCCTCAATCCTTCCAAGTCATCATCGTCGGGTTTAAGCTTCACCTTCCCACAAGCCACAACTTCATGGAATCCTTAGTCATATATGTGTTTTAAGATATCTTGGTCATGGTAGTCCTCAATAATCTCTCTCGCCGAGAAGAGGACCATCTTGACTGATTTCAAGGAAACCACCATCCTCTCATCTTCATCAGCAAAGGATAAATCATGAAAAAATTGGTTTTTCATGTGGTCCCACCCCATAGTCTGCCTTTTTATATATTCTTTAAGATACTAAGCTTGGGGGAATGTTCCTAGAGTGTGAATGAATCAATGTGCCCACCGACTCTTGAAATTTCCCTCTATGTTCTACCTATCTTTTCATTTCTAAATATGCTAGTGAGGGTCAGTGTAACCTTCATATTTAGGAAAAATTGTTGAGCAACCCTCTGAGTGCCCGAATCAAGATATCAATGTGGACTTGACTATCTTCAACCCTCAGAGATGGTCGCAGTGATCCCCCTACCACCTTGTCGGCATCGCTTGAAAGGAAACATCCAGTAAGGGTATCTCATGTGCCTTCACAATCTTAAAATCAACTTCATCGAAAAAATCAATGACAAAACCCATACTATTAAAAAAATGGAAGTAACATACCTCTTTACCAAGCCACTGGATACGGAAAAAAGATGCACATCGTCTGGAGTGTATCTCATGAATTCCTTGCTGCCAATCATCCCACACAACATTTGAACCAACCACTGAACCCTAAACACTCCTCCAGCTAATAGACCCATCTGTTGTAGGATTGATATAGTCTTCTCCCTTCCCTATTGTGAGTCGATATAATTGATTCAATAATTTAGGATCTTATCTGTCATCCATTGGCTCAGTAAATCTAGGACCTTGGTAGGGATCAAGGGGTTGAATCACATGGACTTTTTCCACCTCTAAAATAGCTATTTCCCTTTTTAGATTAATCGTCACATAATTTTCAAAAGCCTAACCTATCCCCAGCAAAGCGAGATAGGGTTCTTTCTCTCCCATGATGTCTATGACCTCAAATTTTGCATACATATTCACTTCTATTATATCCACCTCCACATCCTCTAGGCATACAATTGGGAGTCTATAGTATTAATTAGCTCTATGTAACTAAATTAGGGAGAATGTTAGTTTGGGTCTTCCAAGGGCTTCTCGGGTCTTCCTTGGTCGAATGTTTACTTCTAAGCCTGAATCTAATAGAGTATCATTGATATGGAACCCTGTAATCTAGGCATCGACACAAAATTCCCTCCCCTTCCTTTTATTGTTCTTTCGAACTTGTCTAGAATGTCTTTCATGAAGACTTGTAGAGATGAGCCTTCCAACATCTCCCCATCTTAAATATAATACCTAAGCCTCTTTTGCAACTACCCCGACATTTGATCATCATTCATGATCTAAAAGAATGGTTTGAACCATTTTACCATGGCTTGGGAGATGTATTATGGGATCCTTGGGCTTCTGGGATTCAATAATTTAGTTTTCTCTCACTATTGGCTACCAATCAGTATCAGTTGTTTGAAAATATATGTAGTGATGGAGCAAGGTCCCCTGGGGTACTTTTTGGTTTAATTTTGTTTAAGTTTTTTTGGACATGTTGTGCGCATATGGTTAAGTTTTTTTTTTCGTGCTTCATCCACCAACTTGGCTGTTGTTGGTCCCTCAACTGCTAGGTTGATGCTATGATTATTCTGTTGCAAGATTTTGAGGGTATTTTTGAGGTTTTTTGAAAGATGCAGGGCTTCCTTGACCTAAGGCTGCATCTGTGTCTCAAGTATATGTTCGCATCGGTGTAGATCCTTAATCTCAGTCTAAATGGCCTTTCCTTCATGTAGTCTGGCAAGCCTCTGTGTTGGCACCAAGGTTGGCGTCACCACTTTGATCTCTGTGAATTTTTTATCTTTGACCCAGAGTTTGTTCCTTAGTTATTGGAACATCTAGTCGTTTTGAACAGAAGTCAAAACACCCTTAGCCTCATCCAAAAGTGATCCACACTCTACAAATATTGCTACAACAGTGGTAGTTGTTGCCTTTACCTTTACTGCGCATTGTGCTCGGACCTCTGGCGGTGTCTCTGGTTGGAGCTTCATTTGCAGCTCAGAAATCTGTTGCTCAAATTCTGTGCGAACAGTCTGGGGTGCGTGACGCTTTCAACGCAGTGACTAGGATTTATAACTTAGTGTTGAGTCTCAAATATGCATTGTTCTTATACATCTTCCTAGACCTTTTTCATTCACCTGAACCTCCCAAGTTGTCAATATCATTGTATATTAATTACAAAAGAGCATCTAAAATGGTTTTTAACTATATTTTTGTGTCTGCTGTTTGATTTAGATTTTGCTCATTTAGCTGCGGAATCTTGCCACTTTCCACAGCTGCTGCAACTTTCCGCAACCATTTTGTGAAACTCTATGTTACAGGTGTCTTTAGGTAAAACGATCCACATGGGCAAGTTAGAAATGATGTGGACATGGATCGTGTCCTATTGGCTCGAGAAAATTCACCTAAGGAGGCTACGGTCAAAGGTGGCCAAGTGGAATTCAACCATAGAGTCCCACGGTGACAGGACTCTGTTTCTCGTCACGTGGAGATTTATATGGCCGTTTCTGAATTGCGGGAGACAAATCAACACCTGTACATGGCTCCATAAGCCGAATTCAAACATCCACTCCTCATAAATTTAGTCCTCAACGCGGCCATGATCCTAGATCTTTGGACGTAATGGTTTACGTGTTCTCTGTCAGCATAAAATTTAGGGAATTAATTATATCACCTTCAATTATAAATAACGCGTTTGCATACATAGCAAGAGTTAGTTGCACAGCTAGTCATACATTTTATGATTATTACAACGTAATGTGTAGTCGTTTGCCCTTGATGATAATATCACCTTTATTGTAAACGCATTTAATATCGAAGACTTTGTTTAAGCGTGGTATTAGCAAGTGTGTGCATAGGAGCTGGTGTAGAATTTTGCACACGCTGAGGTTTTTTGTGCATTATTGTATAGTTCTTGTTTTACTTCTTTAAGCTCATTGTGCCATAATTCATTCATGTGTTTATACATTGCATCTTTCATGGTATATATGCTTCATTTATGTTTATAATCTTTCATGCTTTACATTTTACTTCTGTCTTTCATGTTTTATGTTATTTTTAATTGATCAGTGTTCTTGTTTCAGGTTATAAATAGACAGCCCAGGCATTTGCATAACTTTTTGACTAATGACATGGAATTAATATTGTTCTGCTGCTAATTTACTTTTCCTATTTTCTGTTTAATTTCCGTACTACTTTGTTTATTTCAGTCTTGCACTTTTGTTTCAGTAGTTAGATTTAGATATATTAAATTGCTCATGTCATTTTCAGTTACCTCCGAAAGCCACAGCTGGACTGATGGTGAGGGATTGAAGTATGAGTGTGTAGTTTGATATTAGTTTACTTTCTACAAGTTAGAAATATTAAATTGTGCATGACATCTTCAGTTACCTCCGAAAGCCACAGCTGGACTGATGGTGAGGGATTGAATTATGAATGTGTGGTTTGATATTAGTTTGCTTTCTGCAAGTTAGATATCAGTTACTCAAGTTGTTTATGGTTACTTCCGAAAATCATAGCTGGACTAATGATGAGGGCTCAGAAGATAAGTTGATGTAATTTGATTTAGATTTACTTTGTTGCAACTTTTGGATTTCTTTCAGCATAGTTTCTTTTATGTTTGAACAACAGCAAGAATAATGAGTTTCATGATCAGTAGTTCATTGTTTGTTTGACTAAAGTAGTGATGCAATTTCATTTTCTTTAATTTCATTTTCTTTGAAGAATTGATTTTGTCATTGTGTGTTTTTAAAATTCTTTTGAAGTTTGGAAAATCATTAGAAAGACATTGTTGTCTTGAATATTTGTCTCCACACTTGTCTTTTGGAATTTCACAAAAATCCAAAAACGACAAAAAAGTAAGAGATAGGTTATCTTGCACATATAGTGCGCCACACTTCATCAGCTTACAAATCCCGGATTGAAAAATTAAATGTAGCAATTTAGGACACACTAAATTGACCAAACATTTTGGCGCCGTTGCCGGGGAAGTGTAACTAGGTAGCCAATTTCTTAAAAAAAAAAAAAAAACAAAATAAAAACAAAAAAAAACTTCAATCACCTACCACACCCACTATATCATGTGGTGTAGTAAGAGCCACACATCCACATCATGAATTCATATTTTTGCAGGTAGAAGAAGAGGTGAAAAGGAGGTTGAAGAAATGGATGGAGATGATGAAAATGAGGAAGATCCTTCTGGATTTCCCATTCAAGAAAATGATATCAATGTTCAAATGAAGAACATCCATCCATCTGTACTTCCTAAATTCAAAGGTATGATATCAGAAGACCCAGAAACCTTTCTTTTTGAATTTGAAATAATTTGTAGATCTTATGGCTACTCATTGCACATGCAAAAATTGAATTTGTTTCCGGCAACATTGAAGGATAGAGCTCTTAGATGGTTCATAACTTTAGGAACAAATTCTATAAGGACATGGGATGATATGAAAAGAGTATTTTTGGAAAAATATAAAGATTATTGCATGCACCATGACCTTAGAAATTAATTCTTTAAGAAGAAACAAAAAAAAGGATGAAAGACTAGAAGATTTAGTAGAGATATTTACTTATAATATCAAAAAATCTAAATTGCATAATTTAGGATCAGATGCATTAAAAACTCTCCTACTAAATGCTATAAAGGATGAATGGATTGATCTTCTTAATCTAGTGGGAAAAGGATATGTCTATCAATTGCCATTTCAAGAAATTTGTGAACTATGCAAGAACATATCAAGAGGAAAATCAAACTGTGTAAGATCCCCTCAAGATCCATTTATGGCAAGAGTAAGTAAGTCAGCATCATGATTGGTAAGTCAAACTGAACCTAACAATTTTCTAAACATTATTGGTAATTTAAATGAACAAATGACATGCTAAGAATGCAAAACAAGCAAAAAGTTGTTTCATTTATATTTTGCTCTAAATGTAGAAATAAACATGTTTTTCATGAATGTCCACTTGATAACATTAAAATGTGTAAAATTTGTGTAGGATCACATACTAATGAAGATTTCCCATCATTACCGGGGTTGAAAGTAGTTTACCAAAATGATAATGGAGAAAATCAAGCACAAGAGAAACTTTGTTATGTAGCTCAAAGAGGACTAGGCAGCCTCATCAAGCCAATATGATGCAATATCCTTACAGGTTCAGGTTACGCTGCTCAACCTCAACCGTTGTGGAGAACACCCTTGCCTTGGCAACCTTGGCCCATCTCAATCCCAAACTCAGCTAACCTTGAAACCTTTGCCATCAATCCCAACTTCAAAATACAACAGGCTCACGCAGCCATCTCAATCCCAACCTCAAAACCAATCTTGGCAACCAAGTTGGCAAAGGCCCTATCAAGGAAATCCATCATATCCTCAATCTTTCCCTCTCTATCCTCAATACCATGATCAATGTTATCCATACCATTTACCTCCACTACAACATCAATATCACCCTTATTTGACCTCAATTCAACCTTTCCAATTACCATCCACACAAACACCCCAAAGATTCCCCACTCCACTACCTCCACAACCATTTCATATCCCCAACAATAAAACACCGGAATCAACTTACAATTCTGAGGTATTGCAAAATGATTCACCAGCTATCATTGAAGAACAACAACCAGAAGAAGAAGACTCAGATAAGGTCCAATAATCAGGGATGTCTATTGATAAAGAGAAGTTATTGGAACCATAGATTGAAAAGTCTCATGCATGCCTATCACCAGATTCTATGAATGAAGATCACATCTCTGAAGACTTGCATTTCATGATAGAGGAAAGACAAGGAAGACAAGATTACATTGAATCTTGGTTCAAGTCAGTCATTGGATTCCAATGCTCAATTATTCAATATCTTCTGACATCATCTAAATCAAGGCAGTTGGCATCTCATATACTGGTACATATCAAAGAGTATCTTTCAAACCTACATATGAGTTTATCTATCATTTTGTTACAGACATGGTTCCACTGGAAGTATTCATATACTTGAACAAGATTTTATTTTTCAAGTAGAGTAGGACATAAAATTATATTTAAAAAAAAAAAATTGTATGGCTTGAAAACCAATCATTGATTGGCAGTCTTATACAGAAAATATAGGGTGAAAATCAGGAGCACCTGACACTCTATATTTTCCAAAAAAAAAAAAATCTTTCATTTCATAAGTTTTGTAACCACTCCATTCCATTCCACTTCATTTCACTTCATTTCACTCCATTCCACTTCATTCTATCTATTTCATTCCATTTCACCAATAAAAATCTTTTTCATGACCATTTCCATCTAGTCATTTGTCATCCATTCATTTTCATTCACCCAAATAATAATTTGTGTCGTTCTGTTGACATGTTTCATGATGACACAGTTCCCGCGACAGAAACGATTCATGACCCTATCTGTTTTCAAAAGAATGTACAACTAGATGTTATTTCCATAATCATGAAATAAAATGCAGGTGTGAGGACCAATTATGAAGACATGGAGCATTCAAGATATCAATGAGGAGCAACTAATTGAAGACCAAGGAAAAATGGCAAGAATTCCAAGGTATGAGTAAAAATTTATTTCAAATAGCATTTAAAACACATTTTTATATAGTTATGAACCATAAGCTCCATTATGTGCAATGATTATATTGACAAACTCCGTAACCACTCCATGATCTCTGTACAATCCTTCCACAACCCTTGCATTCATTCTCAAACGGTCCCATAATTAAACCTCCGATTTTCACTCGAACTCCGATACTCCACCTGTGATAATGAGACGTAGTTGATTTGACTACGGCTTCTTTTCAGCCGCATGAAATCCGTAGCTGTTGTATAAACGTGCTCACATTTATTTTGCAGCCACCAAATTTCAAAACACTGCCGGATGTGTTATACTCCTCCTATTGTTCTATTAATTTCACAGCCGTATCTCTGCAGTGCTCACGAAACCCCTCTCTGTTCCGCTTCACTCCATTTCGTTCTCTGTTACGCTACAATCTGTATACCCATATACTTGTCTTACCTACGGTCATGCACCTACATTTGTTCATTGACCATCCTAACTTCCATTAGATCCTCACTCATGCGGAGCAAGTTTTAAAGAGCGAGAAGAGGGATGGGCAACATTTGAGAGTAGAACCAGAGAAATTCAAATTCATGCCGAGGAGTCTCACAAGTCGAGGGGATATTTAAGAAAAAAAAGTGGCTGCGGTTTATCAAAAAATTCAGAGGTTATCATAAATAAGTGACAAAAGCATTTGCAAGGTCGTTCAATGGCCTGGAAGTAGAGATTGGAGACCTTAAGTTTGCAGTGAATGAGGCATCTATAGCAACTTCCACGGAACTTCCTCAAGAGGGTGAGCGTTGGTTTAAGAATAAAAGCATTAGTGATGAGCAACAGAGGAGCAATCTTAAAATGAGGTATGGACACTATTTTCAAGAAAGAAGAGAATGGAGCTGCTATTTGTAGTTATTCAAAAATTCATTACACAGCAGGCCTTTTGGGTCCATAACCTTATGCTCTCAGTGTGATGAATTTTCTAGATAATCGAGCTCTCAATCTCCCATATTTTCTATTAAATAGTTTGAAGAAAATGTCTGTGACTGTTCAGAAACATTTAGGAGATGTAGAACCACATCTATATCACCACGGTCTTGTAAAAATTTTGATTAAAGAGATGGAGAAGAAAGACACATGGGAACAATTTTTGATTATAAATTTCTTTGAGGAACCTCAGGAAATTCCTGAAGGGAGCACATCAAGAAGGAGTAGGATAAAAAGAATAAACGATGAAACTCAAAGTACTCCTACTCAAGAAATTCCTGAAGGTAACACATCAAGAAGGAGTAGGAGAAAGAGAAAAAAATGATGAAATTCAAAATACTCCTACTACTACAATTGAAAGAACTAGTAGGGAAGAGAGACTGTCAAAAAGGAAGAAGAAAGAAACCAAGGGTAAAAAGCCAATAACATCAAAAGAAAGAAAAAGTATTGAGGCTATACATCAAACTCCTTCTTCCGAAGAAGAAGATCATCAAGTGTTATCTGAGATATTGGTTCATCTTCAAAAACAATTATCTATAGCCAAGAAGAAAGAGAAAGGGAAACAAAAGAAAAAATATAGTGGTCCATTTTGACATGAAGAAATTCAGACTTAAAATTGAGAACGCAAATGAAAGGACCTCATTTCATTGACTTGGGAGAAGAAACATCTGAACAATCCCCAGCTGACCATAGTCCATCTCACTCTCAGTCAGTTAGTGAACCTGGTTCATTTCATTCTCAGTCAGACATTGAACATAGTCCATCTCATTCTCAACAAGATGTTGATGTGAGCCCTTCTCAGCCAGATTTTGAAGATAACTCTCCCTCACGGCATTTTGGGGACAACCCAATAAAAATGACACCTGATATAGACCGCAAGCAGCAGGAAGTATATGATTATATAGAATCTTTAGAAAAAGTAGCTACAGGTCCCATTACTTCGTCCATCCATCCTCACACAGTACAAGATGATTTAGTCCAATCACTAAAACAGGAAGTCTTCGAACTAGAGCTTTTAAATAAACACATTAAAAATGAAAATGAGACATTGAAGGAACAGAGTAAATTGGACAAAATCATTCATGACAATACCATGCTACATCTGGGAATATGGCAGAAGAAGAACAAGAAATTGAAAAAGAAATGCCAGAAGTTAAGCAAAGCACTAGTTAATATCAAATTTAGATGCTTAATGAAGAAGCCCAGGATGTTGGCAGCACCAAGGAAGAAGAGGAGAGGGCTGGATGTACTGGCTGAAGTGTCAAGGCATATGAACTAAAGAAGGATTATCAAAATTTTGGTTGCATGAGGACATGCAACACCTTCACAATGGGGGTATGTTGAGTCTCAAATCTGCATTGTTCTTATACATCTTCCTAGACCTTTTTCATTCACCTGAACCTCCCAAGTTGTCAATATCATTGTATATTAATTGCAAAAGAGCATCTAAAATGGTTTTTAACTATATTTTTCTGTCTGCTGTTTGATTTAGATTCTGCTCATTTAGCTGCGGAATCTTGCCACTTTCCACAGCTGCTGCAACTTTCCTCAGCCATTTTGTGAAACTCTATGTTACAAGTGTCTTCAGGTAAAACGAGCCACATGGGCAAGTCAGAAATGATGTGGACATGGATCGTGTCCTATTGGCTCGAGTAAATTCACCTAAGGAGGCTACGGTCAAAGGTGGCCAAGTGGAAGTCAACCGTAGAGTCCCACGGTGACAGGACTCTGTTTCTCGTCACGTGGAGATTTATATGGCCGTTTCTGAATTGCGGGAGACAAATCAACACCTGTACATGGCTCCATAAGCCGAATTCAAACATCCACTCTTCATAGATTTACTCCTCAACGCGGCCATGATCCTAGATCTTTGGACGTAATGGTTTACGTGTTCTCCATCAACATAAACTTTAGGAAATTAGTTATATCACCTTCAGTTATAAATAACGCGTTTACATACGCATAAGAGTTTGTTTTTATTAGTCTCCATTAGTTGTTGGATAGCTCTGTAATGTAATTACGTTTCCACTGTGTCGTAATATCACCTTTCTATTATGACTACATTTTAATATATAAGAAGATTCTGTTTCCAAGCGTAATTCGTACTTGAAGATTGTTGCCAAGGCTGGTGTAGAGGGCCCCTGCACACGCTGAGGTTTTGTGCATTATTGTATAGTTCTTGTTTTATTTCTTTAAGCTCATTGTGCCATAATTCATTAATGTGTTTATACATTGCATCTTTCATGGTATTTATGCTTCATCTCTGTTCATAATCTTTTATGCTTTACATTGTACTTCTGTCCATAATCTTTCATGTTTTATGTTATTGTTAACTGATCAGTGTTCTTGTTTCAGGTTATAAATAGGCAGCCCGGGCATTTGCATAACTTTTTGACTAATGACATGGAATTAATATTGTTCTGTTGCTAATTTACTTTTCTTAGTTTCTGTTTAATTTCAGTACTGCTTTGTTTATTTCAATCTTGCACATTTGTTTCAGTAGTTAGATTTAGATATATCAAATTGTTCATGTCATTTTCAGTTACCTCCGAAAGCCACAGCTGGACTGATGGTGAGGGATTAAAGTATGAATGTATAGTTTGATATTAGTTTACTTTCTGCAAGTTAGATATATTAAATTGCTCATGACATCTTCAGTTACCTCCGAAAGCCACAGCTGGACTGATGGTGAGGGATTGAATTATGAATGTGTAGTTTGATATTAGTTTACTTTCTGCAAGTTAGATATCAGGTTACTCAAGTTGTTTATGGTTACCTCCAAAAATCATAGCTGGACTAATGATGAGGGATTAGAAGATAAGTTGATGTAATTTGATTTAGATTTACTTTGTTGCAACTTTTGGATTTCTTTCAACATAGTTTCTTTTATGTTTGAACAACAGCAAGAATAATGAGTTTCATGATCAGTAGTTCATTGTTTGTTTGACTAGAGTAGTGATGCAATTTCATTTTCTTTAATTTCATTTTCTCTGAAGAATTAATTCTGTCATTGTGTGTTTTTAAAATTCTTTGAAGTTTGGAAAATCATTAGAAAGACATTGTTGTCTTGAATATTTGTCTCCATACTTGTCTTTTAGAAATTCACAAAAATCCAAAAATGACAAAAAAGTAAGAGATAGGTTATCTTGCACATATAGTGCGCCACACTTCGTCAGCTTACGAATCCCGGATTGACAAATTAAATGTAGCAATTTAGGACACACTAAATTGACCAAACACTTAGCTGTTGGAGAAACTGTGGAAGGGATAGTGGCTTCTGGCACATCACTCCACAAGCGGTCAATCATTAATTCCAGTGCAGCATGATGATATTTAGCTGCTCGTCGAGCCTCTTCTACACTTTGTTGCTCCTTCTGAATCCTCGATACTTGTTTCTACGCCTCTATAGAAAATTTGGAGGCGTGTACCTCCTGAAACTAAAATTCATCCACAATAAATCTATGTATGGCATGAAGCTTCCCTCTAGGTAGCATCGCTAGATCAATGCCATCCTCTAGACAGTCTTGCACATTAGCATGCAAGTCAAGCTACTCCACTTTAACTGTCAGCCCTGGGACATGAAAAAATCGGCTATCTATTGGCATAACAATGTTGATGGGTTATGTACTCGCTTGGTTTTTGGTTGCACACTTGCTTGTTGCAGGCTCACTTGCTTCATGCTCTCTTGAATCGTGATTGCTTGCATTTTCAGCTCCTGAAGACCCAACTGTACACCCTCGAGAACAGATTTGTACTAAGTATCTAGATCACTCCATAGGTCATAATTTTCATGCGTTACTGTGTTTCAATGGCATTGAGGTCGTCCTCAGTGAGGGTGAGGTCCTCCATCCCTGTCTTCCTGGAACCTCTCCTCTTTCTTTGATGGCCCGGTGATGACTGTGAGACACGCTTCATGTTTGTATGAGCTTTAGTCTATGTGGAAGGCGTGTTGACACTGTTTTTGTCACTCCTAGAGACAGCCTAGAGTTGTGATAGACCAGTGCCTAGGACATCTTAGCATAGCAAGGAGCATATAATATAATGTATGAAGTTGTTAGCTTCAGCTCACATGCTATCTCCTGTAAACAGGGAAATGAAATAGAATGGGACCAAACTCTCAGAAACTGACACAAGAAAAGAGATATTGCAGAGGCAAGATGCAGAACTCTAATACAAGAGCAACAGACAATTCAGAGACAGTTTACTGCAAAGCGGGTCGATTCAGAAATACTTCACAGACATAAATTATCTGAAGGTTTATGTAATGAAAGGAATATTGAGAAGATATTGTTTATCATTGAGCTGATACCCAGATATACAATACCACCATGCATGGGCTTACCAGTCTAAGAATCCATACATGATAATAGCATTTTAAAAGTACCCTCCCAAAGCCACTAATATAGCAGAAGTATGGTTAGCTGAATAATGGAATAGAATATCATGCATGAGCCATATTTAAAGCGCTTGACTGATTCGAGCATGGGCATCAACTAGGATGAATCCATACCAAAAATCAGTGAGCCACTTGCATTCCAAAACATGATACAAGAAAGATGGATGAAATGAAATGTTCTATTAATATAACACAATAAAGAAGGTTACAGACTGTGAAATACCAAAGACCAGAATCCTCTTTGACAGATAGAACTCCTCCTCACTGAGACCCTATGGGCTCTGTGCCTTCATACCAAAGTTTTACAAAATGTTTACAAGAAGCCTTTCACTGAATAATTTTCTGATAAAATCTGGAACCCTTACAATGTGTTTCTTCATGGTTTTTATAGGAGAAACCAAAACCTAGTAAAAGAGGTAGGTGATGAACATTTAATTTGCACAAATAAAGGAAAAATGGTGGAAACACTCACACCCATACTACTGAATGACTATGCTATGCTGTTTTTACTTTGTGGCCTGCTCTCTGAAATAAATGTTCCGGGTGAAAATCTCTTCAGGAACACGGCGTAGAGTAGAATCCCATAACATTCTGTCCTTTCCTGAAAGAAAATATTGCTAAAATAAAACCTGGAGGGCATTTTGTTTTGTGTCTCATACCATTTGCCTTCCCAATCCTGAATTAAGCTTTAAAATTTTCAACGCCGAACGCTGAATTTCTCCACCATCCACTGATCTTCCTCTATTGTTCCATTAATGTTCTCATCTATGAAATTGGCGCCTTGAATGTCCCTGCAGGGTTTGACAAATTTGAACCCTGCTTCTTTAATTGAAGTCTTGTCGATTTGTCTTCCGAGGACTTTCTTCATAATTCTTCTCTGAAAATGGTCCTTTTATGTGTGCTCAATCACAGTAATTGAGACTGTGAGTCATAATAGTTCTCCGTTGTTGTACAACTGCAAAATCCGCAAACTTGTTAAAGAAAACCACGCACGAGAAGGTGAACACAGTGGGGATAATGGCGGGGTTAATGGAAACGGTCGTGCGGATTGGCGAAATGGTGAAACGATGCAGGGTGGTGGTGAAAAACACAGTGAAGTGATGATGGGTAGACTGGTGATAATTTTCAATGTAAACATTGGAATCTGACTCATGAATGAAACATATAAAGGGCGGAGGAAAATACGATGAACACATGGAAAATTGGTGGGTGGATGTACGACAGATTGGGTGGAAAGGATGACGTGGTGGTATGAGGTCAATGACAAACATGTGATCAGATCCTGACCGTCTGATCTCAGGAGGAGATCGATGGTTGAAAGAGTGTCGGAGGCGATGGACAGTGGGCCAGGGATGTGATTTGCTTGCGTTAAATCCCGTGCAGCTTCAGAGCGCGATAGCCATCGGATGAAGGCCCTCAGATCGGACAGTTGTGATGAATATCGTTGCGTGACTTCGACCGAACAATAATGTGCGATGAAGAGCAGTTTTGGAGCCGTACGCAGGGACACACGTCGGGTGATGAGTGGAATTGCTAGCCCAAGGAGAATTACCACCTACCGCCGAAAGGCGGTGCGATATAAACCACCGGTTTTTTCAATAGGAGCAGGCGTGGGGACCACCAAGAGCATATGCATCGCGAACTGTTGATTTGGAAGAATTATCAGACGGTGCACAAACGATTAGGGTGATGAATGGAATGGGCCACGAGCACAGTGCTGATTCATGAAGACCGTACGATCTTACAAAGATCGACAGCCAATATTTCGCTCAGGTATTTGATTGATAAGCGCCTAGTTCTTTTGTGCTCGGTTCTGGCTTTTGGTCATATGGAGGAAAGGAGCAGAGGCTTGGCCGAAGGGGCTAGGCCTGATAGATTTTCGGATTTACGATCTGTGGCTTTTACAATGTAATTTGGGGGCGGAAAGGCAACGATAGTCATAAAAATTATTTTTCTAAGGTTGTAAAAGGGGATCTGAGGTGTATAAGCCAGTTTACCTGTGAAAATTTTATAGGAAGCTGGTTATGATCAACATTGGCTCCACCTGGGGATGGCACATTCATCTCTGGACGCGTCGAGAACTCGCAGACCCTCTGATCATCTTCTGTGAAAACTTGGCTCTTCAGCAACCTTACTTTTCACTTTATGATTCATAATGATATTCGCATTATTCAAAAAAAAATGGAACAAAAAACTTAATATACAATATAATACACCAGGCTTTCTTGGCCTGAGTCAGAACTGGAAGTAGGGCTTAAGGAATTGACCATTTACAGGGGCATCCAACAGGTCACCCTGTAAATTCTCCAACCTGAAATTATTATTGCCCCCCTGTTCCACAATTTTGAAAGGACCAAACCAGAGGGGGTCGAATTTACCATGTTTACCTTTTTCAGCTCTTCAGACATCCCATCTGAGCACCAAATCACCAATTTTCAGCTTCCTGTCTTTTGCATGCTGATAAAAAATGTGTTTCATTTTCTCTTGATATTCTATTAAACTCTGATTCACCTGGCCCCACGTTTCTTCTAATTCCACCAATTGATTGATTCTCCTAATCATATCATCAGGTTCCTCCTGGCTTTCTTGCATGAAGCAGGCCACTGGTAAATCCAGATGTACAGGAAAAATTGCTACTCATCCATATACCAATTCATAGGGAGATTTCCCAGTTTCTCTCTTGCTGGTGATTCTATTAGCCCATAGAGAAAATTTCAATTGGGAGTCCCAATTCTTCTGATTCTCATTGATAGTCTTCTTCAAAGCCCTCACCAGAGTTTTATTTGAAGACTCTGCCAAGCCATTTCCTTGTGGATAGTAAGCTGTAGAGTGGCTTAGTATGATATTGTATTGCTTGCAAAAATTCATAAATTTTGCAGACTTGAAGGCCTGTGCATTATCAGTCACTATCCTAGTAGGACAGCCAAACCTGGATATGATGTTTTCCTCCATGAACTTTATGATCATAGTATCTATAGCATTCCTTGCAGGTATGGCTTCCACCCATTTAGTGAAATAATCAGTGGCCATTAAAATCTACTTATGTTGACCACTTGATGGGGGATGTATCTCACCTATAAAATCAATATCCCATTGGCGAAATGGTTCATCCACATGCACTGGAATCAGGGGAAATGGTGCAGATTTCTGTCTCTCAGCAAATTTCTGACATTTATCACATGCTCTTACCCTAGCAAAAACATCTCCAAAAAGCTTTGGCCAATAGAAGCTAGCTTTCAGAATTTTATGAGCTATGGCCCTCCAGCTGTAATGACCTCCACAGATCCCTTCATGAAATTCTGCTATAATACTCTCGACTTCATTCTCTGTGAGACATAGGAGTAAGATGCCTGAGGGATCTCGCCAGTATAGCTGGCCATTGGCGACTATATACTTCTGTGATTTCAATCGTAATGCTCTGTATTTAGCTTTATCACAGCTTGGAGGGCAACTGAGTGTGAGGAGATATTCTACTATCTCTTTGTACCACGGACTGGTGAGGTACTTTATATGTGTTTCTGGAATAGATACCCCAATTCCATGTCGTTCTTCTTTCTCCTCAGATTCCTCACTTGCTATAATGGACAAATTTATGCCCAGGGCTTGATAGTTTGATTCAGATAACATTTTGGCAAGCCCCTGTCCTTTGATCAACTTAGTAGGGCAGATGTCTAGGTCATACTCCTGTGTTTTGGCAATCCGCCTCCCCCTTTTTCCTTCACTATCCCCCTGAATAAGGATATCTTTTACAGCAGCTACAGGTACAAATGTAGTGATGTGGGACTGTAAGATATATACACGAAATGCTTTGAGGTATTTCACTAGGGCATATGCTTGCTTTTCCAATATGTTGTACTTTAATTCTGCATCACGAAGCACCTGACTGAAAAAGGAAATAGGCTGCTCATATCCTTCATTCTTCTGCAATAAAACTCCTGCTATTGTATGAGGTGATGCAAAAGAAAAAATCATGAAAGGTTTATCATAATCTGGTCTAGCTAGCACAGGGGCTTCTGCAAAAGCATTCTTTATCCTGGTAAATGCCACCCGTGATTCTTGTGACCACTTTACCTCGTTATCCTTCTTCAGCATATTTGTTATATGCCTAACTATCTCAGCATAGTTAGGGATAAACCTTCTCAAGAAATTAATGCACCCTAGGAATACTTGTACCTCTTTCTTATTTCTGGGAAAATAAATACCATTTATAATCTCTACCCTCTTAGGATCTATCCTCACCCCATCTTTAGTCACGATATGCCCCAAAAGCTTTCCCTCTTCTAATGCAAATAAAGACTTTTGAGGATTTAGAGAGAGGCCATACCTTCTTCATTTCTCAAAAGTTCTCTGTAGATGTTCAATGTGCTCATCATCATTTTTTGAAAATACAGTGATATCATCAAGGTAGACCACCAGGAATTTATCCTGCTCCCCAACAAAAGCGATATCCATCGCCCTCTGAAAAGTGGCCCCTGCATTAATCAATCCAAAAGGCATCCTGGCATACATAAATGTACCCCATGGTGTGGTGAAAGCAGTCTTCTTTTGATTCTTTGGAAGTATAGCCACCTAGTTATAACCAGAGAATCCATCCATCATGGACATCCTGGAAGCTCCAACCACTTTCTGCAGAATGTGATCCATTTTAGGCAGTGGATAATTATCCTTTAAGGATGCTCTGTTTAAATTTCTAAAATCCACACACAACCTTATTTCTCCATTCTTCTTGTGTACACGGATAGGGTTTACCACCCATTCAGAGTACCTCAAAGGTACAATTATTTTGGCTTTCAACAGTTTCTTGATTTCCTTCTCAATAGAAGGCAGCAGCAGGGGATTTATTTGTCTGAGCTTCTGCTTATGGGGCTTTGCATCTGTCTTCAGTGGAATTTTGTGCTGCATAATACTGATATCAAAATATTTCAAGTCCTGATAGGACCATGAAAACACATCTTTGTAAGATTGAAATAATTTATGATATATCTTTTTACATTCTCCGGGGATTTTCTTGGACAATTTTACAATCTTGGGATCAGCCTCGGTACCTAAATTCATGTCTTCAACCTCATTCTCTTCTACCACTTTGCTTGGCTGCAGTGGGACATTGTTCTTGTCAAATAATATTTCTAGAGGCACCAGCCCTCTAGGTATAATGTTTCCCTTTAGCTGCAACACCTTGTTACCTGCCACTTTCTCCTCCCAATTTCTTTCTGAAGTGTTTTCAGACTCAACCTCTTCTTCATCAGCATCAATCTCCATATTGGATAATTCTCCCACTGTTTCTAGGAATCTCTTCATCTGTTCTTCACCTTCAAATACCTGCCAGTGTTTGATGTTATCTGGGATTGAAGGCCGATAACACACCTCAACTTCATATCTTAAAAGAGGGTTCTGAGGTGGTCAAAATGTACTAGCAGCCACAACAAGGGAATCAACCATCCTATTCTGTTCTTGGGGCATGAAATGGATATTGAATGCCAAGAAGAAATTCTCTACCATGTCCCAAAATTCATTCATATAAGCCCTTAGCCTAGGATGTTTGGTTTGACACTAATTCTTGACTTGCTTGACCACTAGCTCTGAATCTCCCAGAACTTTTATACTTTGTATGCTCATGCTCATGGCGGTCTGCAATCCTAGCAGAAGTGCTTCATATTCAGCCACATTGTTGGTGGCTTCATAATCTAGTTTGAAAGATAGTGGGATCCATTTTCCTGTAGGAGAGATTAATAACACTCCAGCTCCATTTCCTTCTCTTGAATTTGCTCCATCAAAATGTAGTGTCCATATTTCTGCTTCCATGTTCTCTGAGGGCTGCTCACTCTTGATTTGGAAGAAGGATGGTTCATGAGCATAATCTTGATCTTCTTCCAGCATCAAACATGAGAAATCTCCTTCTTTACTATAGACTGGTGAATTTATAGAGTTATCAGCCTTAGTCACCATCTTGAAAAATCTAGTCTCCCTGTATAACCTCCTCTCCTGGCCACCAAAAACCGGGATGGTGGAATATGTTAAATCCATCTTGAGTGATCCACCGATTTTTGTTCCCCAGGACCTTGACAGCAACATACCAAAGCAAGCTGGGATTTCAACCACCACAATATCCATGACCACACTTTTTGCTGGGATTTCGGCCAAATTAACCACCAAATCCTTGATCATCCCCAAGCATTTAACTCTTTTGGAATCAAATGAGTAGAGGTCTTTATATGGACGTGTGATTTGTAAACCTAGTTGTTCCATGACTGACAGAGGCATAAGATTGTGGGAAGCTCCAGAATCTAGCATACAGTTATGTAATAGTAGGTCATGGATTACTAGAGACACATAGAAGGGATGAGTAGAGGGATATATCTCCTCAACATGTGGGCCAAAAACTACCATGGGTCTCTGTTATTGAAGGTTGAGACTATCTAGGATGATTGGTACTTCTGGAGGGAGCATGAAAGAGGTGACTTGAGATTGATATGCTGGCTGTTTCAACAGTTCAGTCAAGGGGACTGGGATTTTTACCTTTTCAAGTTCCTTTTGTAGACTGAAAGCAGGAGGGGACTTTTCTATCACAATCTCTTTAGAATCTTTATTTTCAATTGGGGGCTTGGCTTCTTTTGACACAGATTTGGCATTAGGGGAAGTGACTACTTTTGAAGAAGAAGGAATTTGCTCATTAGACTGCAAAGGTTTGTTTAGAGGGCCCTTACCTTTGTCTGCAACTTTCTGCATTATAGACTCCTCTTGAGCAGGTACTTCCTTCTGGGGTAGCTCTTCTTCTTGCTCTTGGGTACGAGTCATCTTCCTAGAAGATCTGAGATCATATCTTCTATTGAAATGTGCTTGCATGAAATCATCAAATTGTTTACAATAATGATCAAATTATGCTTCTTCTGCGTCTCTGATCTTTTCTTCTTTTTGCAATGAACACCCAGCTTCGTCATTCCCTTGCAAAGGGCACTCTTCTCCATCACTATTTGAAAAGGCAAGATTTGCATCCTCCAGTCCATAGGCAGTGTCTTCAGTAGAATCATCTACTGGGCCTTCCAGGTACAATGGGTGTGGCACTTGATCCTATTGCTCCTTTGCTTCCCTTGGCAATATTTGCAAGGGTGGTTTCCTATACTGAGGATTGTATACTTTGTTTGGAGCATTCTGGAAATTCCTGAAAGCTGAATTCTTGGCCTCCAATTCAAGCTTAACCATTTTCTTAATCAATTTTCTCATTTCTTCCATTTTGTCTGAGTCTCTGTCTTGGCTAGAAGTAGACACCTCTTCTTTGCCCCTTCTTCTAGCATCTTGTTCAGATTTTCCTTTTGATTTACCAGTGGAGGAAAAATTTTCTTCCAACTCTAGTGCATTTGCCTGAGCATCATCCAAAATAGCAGGCTTTCTTTCTCTGAGAGAGAAACCAAATTCTGAATCAAAGGCTACTACAAAAATGACTTTAGCAGCAGTTTGATGGGGTTTCATATCAGCAGGGAGACTCAGATACAATTTATTAAATCTATTGATAAATTCTGTCACTCCTTCATTGTGTCTTTTCTTTAGTGTATTGAACTCAATGAGACAATTTCCATGATCTTTCTTCTCTCCCCATTTCCTGAGAAAAGTGTCTTCCATGTTATCCCAAGTGGTAATAGAATGGCCAGCTAATGTCTTAAACCATTTTCGAGCTTCACCATCTAAATATTGCAAAAATAGTCTTAAGACCACATCTAAATGTTCAACATTGAAGTTTTCTGCAAAGGAGCAGAAAGTCTCAAGATGTTTTTGAGCATCAATCTCATTTTCCCCATTGAATCTGGGCAAGATCTTCAGATAATCCTGGGGCATATCATTCAACACTTGGGGTAATGCCAGGGGAGCGTATTTATTCATCAAGAAGGCCAGAACATTAGCCATTGGAGGAGGTGGAGGTAGTGCAATAGTTTGATGAGTAAGAGGAGGAAGAGGAGGTGGAAGTGGAGTATGAATAATAATAGGAATATACTCAACTGCAGCTTGAGGGGTTGAGAGGAACAAAGGTCTGTTAATAGTAGATACTTTGGTTACTTCCTTGACCTCTTCAACCTCAAGAGTAGGATGAAGACTATTTTTATTTCTTATACCAACTCGGGGTGGACTATCTGAATAATAATAATCAGTATCTCCCACAGTGGAGTCGGGAATTTTCAATTGAGAATCTTGAGAGGAGGAGGAAGGAAAATCTTTTATAGACACTTCAAGAATTTCAGAACGGGTTGATTTCCTTTCCCTCCAATTTCTTCTATGTATAATCTGGTCAGGGTCAGACACTGAAGGTGTCTTTGGATTAGACGTATCTGACCTCAGGTGTGGCTTACGAGGAGCCAAGAATGCAAATAGATTTATCAAATAACAAATGTGGAGTTGCCAAGGTGAGGGATCTGCAACTCTCAACTCTCCATGCTCACCTACTTGAAGAGTGAATAAAATTTTGGCGAGGCCCAGGGATTATGATTTTCTTAAATTCGTCCCTGGAAACGGCGCCAGAAAGATGTTGTCACTCCTAGAGACAGCCTATAGTTGTGATAGACCAGTGCCTAGGACATCTTAGCATAGCAAGGAGCATATAATATAATGTATGGAGTTGTCAGCTTCAGCTCACATGCTATCTCCTGTAAATAGGGAAATGAAATAGAATGGGACCAAACTCTCAGAAATTGACATAGGAAAAGAGATATTGCAGAGGCAAGATGCAGAACTCTAATACAAAAGCAACAGACAATTCAGAGACAGTTCACTGCAAAGCGGGCCGATTCAGAAATACTTCACAGACATAAATTATCAGAAGGTGTATGTAATGAAAGGAATATTGAGAAGATATTAGTTAACATTGAGCTGATACCTAGATATACAATACCACCATGCATGGGCTTACCAGTCTAAGAATCCATACATGATAATAGCATTTTAAAAGTATCCTCCCAAAGCCACTAATATAGCAGAAGTATGGTTAGCTGAATAATGGAAAAGAATATCATGCATGAGCCATATTTAAAGCGCTTGACTGATCCGAGCATGGGCATCAACTAGGATGAATCCATACCAAAAATCAGTGAGCCACTCGCATTCCAAAACATGATACAAGAAACATGGATGAAATGAAATTTTCTATTAATATAGCACAATAAAGAAGGTTACAGACTATGAAATACCAAAGACCAGAATCCTCTTTGACAGATAGAACTCCTCCTCACTGAGACCCTATGGGCTCTGTGCCTTCATACCAAAGTTTTAAAAAATGTTTACAAGACGCCTTTCACTTCATAATTTTCTGATAAAATCTGGAACCCTTACAATGCGTTTCTTCATGGTTTTTATAGGAGAAACCAAAACCTAGTAAAAGAGGTAGGTGATGAACATTTAATTTGCACAAATAAATGCAAAATGGTGGAAAAACTCGCGCCCATACTGCTGAATGACTATGTTGTGCTGTTTGTACTCTGTGGCCTGCTCTCTGAAATAAATGTTCCAGGTGAAAATATTTTCAGGAACACGACGTAGAGTAGAATCCCATAACATTCTGTCCTTTCCTGAAAGAAAATATTGCTAAAATAAAACCTGGAGGGCATTGTTTTTTGTGTCTCGTACCCTTTGCCTTCCCAATCCTGAATTAAGCTTTAAAATTTTCAACGCCGAACGCTGAATTCCTCCACCATCCACTGATATTCCTCTGTTGTTCCATTAATGTTCTCATCTGTGAAATCGGCGCCTTGAATGACACTGGGAAGATTGCCAAAGTGTAACCCTGTTTCTTTAATGGATGTCATGTCACGGTAGCTACCCAGGACTTTCTTCATAATTCTGCTCTGCAAAATGGTCCTTTGATGTGGTCTCTATCACAGTAATTGAGACTGTGAATCATAATAGTTCTCCGCCGTTATAATCCTGCAAAATCCGCAAACTCGTTAAAGAAAACTAGGCCAGGAGATGATGGACGTGGCGGGATCGATGAAAATGACTGTGCAGACATGGAAAAATGGTGAAACAACGTAGGGTGGCGGAAAAATGCAGCGGAGGAATGGAGGATGAGCTGACCAGAGCTAAAATGTAAAACATTTAAATTATAACGTATGAATGGAACACATAAGTGGCGAAGGAGAAGTGCGATGAACACGTGGGATGGTGACGTGGAGGAACGGAATCAATGGCGGAGTATGCAGATGATATGGACCGTTCGATCTCCAGGCGAGATCGATGGTTAAAAACACATCGGAGGGAAATAAGATGGTGGGCCAGGGGCGCGATGGGCTTGGACTAAATCTCGTGCAGCTTCGAAGCACGATGACCGTCGGATACAGATCTCCAGATCGAACGGCTATCATGAATATCATGCCGTGACTTTGACTGAACAATAATGCGTGATGGAGAGTGGTTTTGAAGCCGTACGCGGGGACACGCTTCGGGCGATGAGTGGAATCGCTGGCCCAAGGAGAATTACTGCCTACCGCCGAAAGGAGGTGCGATATAAACCACCAGTTTTTGCAATAGGAGCGGGCGTGGGGACCACCAAGATAGACAGTCTGCGGACCGTTGATTTCGCGGTCTAATCAGACAGTAGTCGTGCAGTCTGTAGGTGCGATGGAGACGAACAAACGCCGTCCGATCTTGCACAGATCTATAGCTCGAAATGCTCCCGATATTCTTTTGATAAACGCATATAGAGTTAGCACTCGGTTCAGGCTTTCGGTCTCGTGGAGGAAAAGAGCAGAGGCTTAGCAGAAGGGGTTAGGCCTGTTAGATTTTCGAGTTTACGATCAGTGGCTTTTATAATGAAATTCGGGGGCGGAAAGGCGACGATAATCATAAAAATGATTTTTCTAAGGCTATAAAAGGGGATCTAAGGTGTATAAGCCAGTTTGCCTGTGAAAATTTTATAGGAAGCTGGTTATGATCAACAACAACTTAAGTCAATCTTCAGGAGGAACGTAGCTATCTTGTACGCAATCATGTTGTTCAAGCCCCAGGTGGAATTTATCTCCATCACGTGATTTCAGCACAGGGATCAGGCCAAGTCAACATTCTGAGCTAGTAATTATACCAGAGCTATGAAGATCGATGATATCATGGGAATTTCTGTTAAAGGTTCCGAAATATGATATATTGTGCATGAGTTGGAGTGTCCAGATAAGTAGAAACAAATATGAAGTGTGTAAATCGTCAATAGTCTGTGGTTTTGGTGACCAAGTTTAATGAGGCCGATTTCCAATCAACCAAAGGATATAGCTGCAACAAGTTGGTGTACATACACATAGTTAGCCTTAATTAGCTTTAGTTCAATTCTAGTTATTTCATGTGATGTGCACTTGTTTTTAACTAGTTAACAAGTGCTTAAATGTGGTGTGCACTTGACTTTAGTTAGTTAATTCTAGTGCTTGCATGTGGTGCATGTGCACATTAACAAAAACATAAAACACACTTAGCTTCAGTTAGCTTTAATTATTCATAATTATTGCATGTACAACAAAGCTTAACTTAGTTGCTTTACATATTGATTCTCAAACTAATATTGTTGAATCAAATTCACTCTCAATTCCAATTTTTCTTTTTCAATTCTCGCAAGTTTGTGCAATTATTCTTCAGCTAGATCCGTATTTGTGTTCTAATTATTTTACAAGGCATCAGAGCTACAGGGGTTCGAAGAAGGTTCATGAACAATATTTTGCAGGTTTAAAGAGCAAATAATTGGAAATTGTTTGAAAATTTGATTTGCAGATCAAAATATTGGAGAACTGCCGCAATTTTTGCTACAGCGATAAGGTGAAAAAAAATAGAGTTCTCATCTTCAACAATTCTTACTCTGTATAACTACTTCCAATGGAAGCCAAAGATTTTTCTTCACCTCAGAGGCAAAGGCTTGTATCGGATAGTTATGAATACGGAAGTTGAACCCAATTCCACCGTTGAAAAATCCAAGTACTTCAATAGGATGGATGAGGCTTTTGGCCTTCTATCATTGTCCATATCTCCAGCATTGTGTTTCCATGTGGACACATGCAACTCTCTGAATGAGGTTTGGTCAACCTTGGAGAATTTATTTGGAAAGCAAGATGAGATGCGGGCTCATATTCTCGAAAATGAGCTAAATTCCTTAGATCCAAATAGTTTTGAGAACATTCAAGATTTCTTTATGAAATTTAAATCATTGCTTCTACAATTACACGATTGTGGGATCGATAAATCCAAATAGGAAGGTCAATTGATCCTTTCTATTTTGTCTAAATCAGGCCCTGAATATGTTGTTTTTGTTTCTACATTTCATACAATTAGACTTGCCATTGGAGAAAAATGGAAAATGCCCAAATTTGATGAATTTATTGAGTCTCTTATTCATGAGCAGGATAAGCTCATCAAAACAGGTTCATTAAAGTCTCCAAATGCACATGCACTTGCCATGCATGAGAAAGAAATGTCCAACTCAAAACCAAATCAGCAATTCAAAGGCAAAGGAAAGGCAAGAGATCCAGATCCAAGAAAGGGAGGAAATCCAAAACCTCCAGGTGATTATTCCAGCTCCAAGGGTTAGAAGGGAAAGAAAGGAAACTCCAAGTATCCTTATTGTAATAGAGGTTATCATCTTGAATCCTCTTGCATGCAGAAGACTATTGATCTGATGCAAAAGACTCTTATACAATATAATCTTGGTTATCACATTCTATAAAGTGCCAAGAAGAAGACGGAGGAAAAACCATCAGAAACAAGGGTTAATGGGCATGCTTTGATTGCTCTTCATTCTACACCGCAAGAATGGATCATCGATTCAAGAGCTTCGCATCATATGGCTTCTTCAAGGGAATCATTTTCTTCTCTACATGCATTCTCAGGACCCTCATGGGGGACAATTCTACAGTTGAAGCAACTGGAGAAGGAAGAGTGCAATTTGAAGATGGATGTTTTGAGAATGTCTTGTACATTCCAAGGCTTTTGTGAATATTCGTTTAGTGTATCATATGACACACACAGGTACTGGAAGGAAAGTGGAATTTACCCCGGATTCCGTGAGCATTTATGACATGCAAACCAACTTGAAGATTGCATCTGGCAAGGTAAATAATCAATCTCGTTTGTATACATTTTCTGATTTTGTTCCTCAATCAGATTTTATTTTGATACTTACACATGCAAATGAAGAAAGTAGGATTTGGCATGAGAGATTTGGGCACTTGAATTTCAGATATATGCAGCAACTTAGCAAGCAAGGGATGGTCAAAGGATTGTTGGCCATTGAATTTTCAAATGGTGTTTGTAATGGATGTGCTCTTGGAAAGCATCCACAAGACAAGTTCGAGAAGGGGCATGCATGGAGAGCCTCTTCACCTTTGGAACTTGTACATAGTGATCTCATGGGTCCATTTCCAGTAATTTCAATGAAAAAAGCAAGATATGTGTTGTCATTTATAGATTATTACACGAGATTCACTTGGGTTTACTTCTTGAAACTCAAGTCTGAAGTTTTTCAACATCTAAATATTTTCAAAGCACATGCAAAAAATAAGTCTGGAAAACGCATCAAGATACTTTTCATAGATAATGGGATGGAATATGTCAACAAAGATATCAAGAATCTTTGTAATGAAGTAGCCATACAGTTGCAGCATACAATTCCTTACACTCCATAGCAAAATGGGGTGGTCGAAAGAAAGAATCGATCTTTGAAAGAGATGTCCAATTTCATGTTGCATGCAAGATCTCTTTCGTCAAAATTGTGAGGTGAAGCCATCAATTGTGCCTCATACATCCATAATAGATCTCCTCATAAATATGTTATCGGAAAAATACCTTTTGAGGCTTGGACTTGCATGCAACCTGAAGTTAGTCA